>JAECWX010000349.1:0-16188 GCA_018151165.1 Drosophila arawakana | reverse complement strand
AAAATACAAATTAATGTCCAATTTTATTTTCTGTTCAAAATGTAAATTTCTGTTCAAAATACAAATTTGTGTCAAATTTTTATTTTCTGTTCAAAATGTAAATTTATGTTTAAAATACAAATTTATGTTAAAATTAATTTTCTGTTCAACATGTAAATTTCTGTTCCAAAATACAAATTTGTGTCAAATTTTATTTTCTGTTCAAAATGTAAATTTCTGTTCAAAATACAAATTTATGTTTTAAAATACAAATTAATGTCTAATTTGATTTTTCTGTTCAAAATGTAAATTTCTGTTCAAAATACAAATTTATGTTTAAAAATACAAATTAATGTCAATTTTATTTTCTGTTCAAAATGTAAATTTCTGCTTCAAAATACAAATTTATGTAAAAATTAATATTCTGTTCAAAATGTTAATTTCTGTTCAAAAGCATACAAATTTGTGTCAAATTTTATTTTCTGTTCAAAATGAAAATTTCTGTTCAAAATACAAATTTATGTTTAAAATACAAATTAATGTCCAATTGTATTTTCTGTTCAAAATGTAAATTTCTGTTCAGAGATACAAATTTATGTCAAATTTTATTTTTCTGTTCAAAATGTAAATTTCTGTTCAAAATACAAATTTATCTTAAAATTTAGTTTTCTGTTCAAAATGTAATTTTCTGTTAAATAAAAAATTATGCAAATTTAATGTTCAAATTTAATTTTCTGTTCAAAAATGTAAATTTCTGTTCAAAATACAAATTTATGTTAAAATTTATTTTCTCGTTCAAAATGTAAATTTCAGTTTAAAATACAAATTTGTGTTAAATTTTGGCTTTTTCTGTTCAAAATGTAAATTTCTGGTTCAAAAATACAAATTTGTGTTAAATTTGGTCCTTAACTGAAAATGTAATTTTCTGTTCAAAATATAAATTTCTGTTTAAAATACAAATTAATGTCTAAGTTTTATTTTCTGTTCAAAATGTAAATTTCTGTTCAAAATACAAATTTATGTTAAATTTAATTTTCTGTTCAAAATGTAAATTTCTGTTCAAAATACAAATTTATGTCAAAATTTTATTTTCTGTTCAAAATGTAAATTTCTGTTCAAAATACAAATTTATGTTAAATTTTGTTTTCTGTTCAAAATGTAAATTTCTGTTCAAAACAATTTATGTTCAATTTTCAAAATGTAAATTTCTGTTCAAAATACAAATTAATGTCAAATTTTATTTTCTGTTCAAAAATGTAAATTTCTGTTCAAAATGTACAATTTGTTGTTCAAAATTTTATTTTTCTGTTCAAAATTTCAATTTCTATTCAAAATACAAATTTATGTTAAATTTTATTTTCTGTTCAAAATGTCAATTTCTGTTCAAAATACAAATTTATGTTAAATTTTATTTTCTGTTCAAAAGGTAAATTTCTGTTCAAAATACAAATTTATGTTAAATTTTATTTTCTGTTCAAAATGTAAATTTCTGTTCAAAATACAAATTTTCGTTAAATTTAACTTTCTGTCCAAAATGTTAATTTCTGTTCGAAATACAAATTTATGTTAAAATTTTAATTCAAAATTAATTTTGTTCAAAATACAAATTTATGTTAAATTTTATTTTCTGTTCAAAATGTAAATTTCTGTTCAAAATACAAATTTATGTTAAATTTTATTTTCTGTTCAAAATGTAAATTTCTGTTCAAAATACAAATTTATGTTAAAATTTATTTTCTGTTCAAAATGTAAATTTCTTGTTCAAAATACAAATTTATGTTAAATTTTATTTTCTGTTCAAAATACAAATTTATGTTCAATTTTATTTTCTGTTCAAAATGTAAATTTCTGTTTAAAATACAAATTTATGTTAAATTTTAATTTTCTGTTCAAAATGTAAATTTCTGTTCAAAATACAAATTTATGTTAAATTTTATTTTCTGTTCAAAATGTAAATTTCTGTTCAAAATACAAATTTATGTTAAAATTTTATTTTCTGTTCAAAATGTAAATTTCTGTTCAAAATACAAATTTATGTTAAAATTAATTTTCTGTTCAAAATGTAAATTTCTGTTTAAAATACAAATTTATGTTTAAAATTTTATTTTTCTGTTCAAAATGTAAATTTCTGTTCAAAATACAAATTTATGTTAAATTTTATTTTCTGTTCAAAATGTAAATTTCTGTTCAAAATACAAATTTATGTTAAAATTTGTTTTCTGTTCAAAATGTAAATTTCTGTTCAAAATACAAATTTATGTTAAAATACAAATTATGTCAAATTTTATTTTCTGTTCAAAATGTAAATTTCTGTTCAAAATACAAATTTATGTTAAATTTTATTTTCTGTTCAAAATGTAAATTTCTGTTCAAAATACAAATTTATGTTAAAATTTTATTTTCTGTTCAAAATGTAAATTTCTGTTCAAAATACAAATTTATGTTAAAATTAATTTTCTGTTCAAAATGTAAATTTCTGTTCAAAATACAAATTTATGTTAAAATTTTAATTTTCTGTTCAAAATGTAAATTTCTGTTCAAAATACAAATTTATGTTAAATTTTATTTTCTGTTCAAAATGTAAATTTCTGTTTAAAAATACAAATTTATGTTAAATTTTATTTTCTGTTCAAAATGTAAATTTCTGTTCAAAAATACAAATTTATGTCAAATTTTATTTTCTGTTCAAAATGTAAATTTCTGTTCAAAATACAAATTTATGTTAAAATTTATTTTCTGTTCAAAATGTAAATTTCTGTTCAAAATACAAATTTATGTTAAAATTTTATTTTCTGTTCAAAATGTAAATTTCTGTTCAAAATACAAATTTATGTTAAAATTTATTTTCTGTTCAAAATGTAAATTTCTGGTTCAAAATACAAATTTATGTTTAAAATACAAATTTATGTCAATTTTATTTTCTGTTCAAAATGTAAATTTCTGTTCAAAATACAAATTTATGTTAAAATTTATTTTCTGTTCAAAATGTAAATTTCTGTTCAAAATACAAATTTATGTTTAAAAACAAATTTATGTCAAATTTTATTTTCTGTTCAAAATGTAAATTTCTGTTCAAAATACAAATTTATGTTAAAATTAATTTTCTGTTCAAAATGTAAATTTCTGTTCAAAATACAAATTTATGTTTAAAATACAAATTTATGTTCAAATTTTATTTTCTGTTCAAAATGTAAATTTCTGTTCAAAATACAAATTTATGTTAAATTTTATTTTCTGTTCAAAATGTAAATTTCTGTTCAAAATACAAATTTATGTTAAATTTTATTTTCTGTTCAAAATGTAAATTTCTGTTCAAAATACAAATTTATGTTAAAATTATTTTCTGTTCAAAATACAAATTTATGTCAAAATTTATTTTCTGTTCAAAATACAAATTTATGTTTTATTCAAAATGTTCAAAATTATGTTAAAATTTTTTCTGTTCAAAATATAAATTTATGTTTAAAATACAAATTTATGTTAAATTTTATTTTCTGTTCAAAATGTAAATTTCTGTTCAAAATACAAATTTATGTTAAATTTTATTTTCTGTTCAAAATGTAAATTTCTGTTCAAAATACAAATTTATGTTAAATTTTATTTTCTGTTCAAAATGTAAATTTCTGTTCAAAATACAAATTTATGTTAAATTTAATTTTCTGTTCAAAATGTAAATTTCTGTTCAAAATACAAATTTATGTTAAATTTTATTTTCTGTTCAAAATGTAAATTTCTGTTCAAAATACAAATTTATGTTAAATTTTATTTTCTGTTCAAAATGTAAATTTCTGTTCAAAATACAAATTTATGTTAAATTTTATTTTCTGTTCAAAATGTAAATTTCTGTTCAAAATACAAATTTATGTTAAAATTTATTTTCTGTTCAAAATGTAAATTTCTGTTCAAAATACAAATTTATGTTAAAATTAATTTTCTGTTCAAAATGTAAATTTCTGTTCAAAATACAAATTTATGTTAAATTTTATTTTCTGTTCAAAATGTAAATTTCTGTTCAAAATACAAATTTATGTTAAAATTTATTTTCTGTTCTGTTCAAAATGTAAATTTATGTTTCTGTTCAAAATACAAATTTATGTTCAAAATTTTATTTTCTGTTCAAAATGTAAATTTCTGTTCAAAATACAAATTTATGTTAAAATTTATTTTCTGTTCAAAATGTAAATTTCTGTTCAAAATACAAATTTATGTTTAAAATACAAATTTATGTCAAATTTTATTTTCTGTTCAAAATGTAAATTTCTGTTCAAAATACAAATTTATGTTAAAATTTATTTTCTGTTCAAAATGTAAATTTCTGTTCAAAATACAAATTTATGTTAAAATTTTATTTTCTGTTCAAAATGTAAATTTCTGTTCAAAATACAAATTTATGTTAAATTTTATTTTCTGTTCAAAATGTAAATTTCTGTTCAAAATACAAATTTATGTTAAAATTTTATTTTCTGTTCAAAATGTAAATTTCTGTTCAAAATACAAATTTATGTTAAAATTTATTTTCTGTTCAAAATGTAAATTTCTGTTCAAAATACAAATTTATGTTAAATTTTATTTTCTGTTCAAAATGTAAATTTCTGTTCAAAATACAAATTTATGTTAAAATTAATTTTCTGTTCAAAATGTAAATTTCTGTTCAAAATACAAATTTATAATACAAATTTGTTAAAATTAATTTTCTGTTCAAAATGTAAATTTCTGTTCAAAATACAAATTTATGTTAAAATTTATTTTCTGTTCAAAATGTAAATTTCTGTTCAAAATACAAATTTATGTTAAAATTTTATTTTCTGTTCAAAATGTAAATTTCTGTTCAAAATACAAATTTATGTTAAAATTAATTTTCTGTTCAAAATGTAAATTTCTGTTCAAAATACAAATTTTGTTTAAAAACAAATTTATGTCAAATTTTATTTTCTGTTCAAAATGTAAATTTCTGTTCAAAATACAAATTTATGTTAAAATTTAATTTTCTGTTCAAAATGTAAATTTCTGTTCAAAATACAAATTTATGTTAAAATTTTAATTTTCTGTTCAAAATGTAAATTTCTGTTCAAAATACAAATTTATGTTAAAATTTTATTTTCTGTTCAAAATGTAAATTTCTGTTCAAAATACAAATTTATGTTAAAATTTAATTTTCTGTTCAAAATGTAAATTTCTGTTCAAAATACAAATTTATGTTAAAATTTATTTTCTGTTCAAAATGTAAATTTCTGTTCAAAATACAAATTTATGTTTAAAATTAAATTTTGTTTAATTTTCTGTTCAAAATGTAAATTTCTGTTCAAAATACAAATTTATGTTAAAATTTAATTTTCTGTTCAAAATGTAAATTTCTGTTCAAAATACAAATTTATGTTAAAATTAATTTTCTGTTCAAAATGTAAATTTCTGTTCAAAATACAAATTTATGTTAAAATTTATTCTGTTCAAAATGTAAATTTCTGTTCAAAATACAAATTTATGTTAAAATTAGTTTTCTGTTCAAAATGTAAATTTATGTTTAAAATACAAATTTATGTTTAAATTAATTCTGTTCAAAATGTAAATTTCTGTTCAAAATACAAATTTATGTTAAAATTAATTTTCTGTTCAAAATGTAAATTTCTGTTCAAAATACAAATTTATGTTAAAATTTTATTTTCTGTTCAAAATGTAAATTTCTGTTCAAAATACAAATTTATGTTAAAATTAATTTTCTGTTCAAAATGTAAATTTCTGTTCAAAATACAAATTTATGTTAAAATTAATATTTTCTGTTCAAAATGTAAATTTCTGTTCAAAATACAAATTTATGTTAAAATTAATTTTCTGTTCAAAATGTAAATTTCTGTTCAAAATGTAAATTTCTGTTCAAAATACAAATTTATGTTTAAAATACAAATTTATGTTCAAATTTTATTTTCTGTTCAAAATGTACATTTCTGTTCAAAATACAAATTTATGTTAAAACTAATTTTCTGTTCAAAATGTAAATTTCTGTTCAAAATACAAATTTATGTTAAAATTAGTTTTCTGTTCTGTCAAAATGTAAATTTCTGTTCAAAATACAAATTTATGTTAAAATTAATTTTCTGTTCAAAATGTTAATTTCTGTTTTAAATACAAATTTATGTTAAAATTAATTTTCTGTTCAAAATGTAAATTTCTGTTCAAAATACAAATTTATGTTAAAATTTTTTTAATTCTGTTCAAAATGTAAATTTCTGTTCAAAATACAAATTTATGTTAAAATTTATTTTCTGTTCAAAATGTAAATTTCTGTTCAAAATACAAATTTATGTTAAAATTAATTTTCTGTTCAAAATGTAAATTTCTGTTCAAAATACAAATTTATGTTCAAAATGTAAATTTCTGTTCAAAATGTAAATTTATGTTAAAAATACAAATTTATGTTCAAAAATGTAATTTTCTGTTCAAAATGTAAATTTCTGTTCAAAATACAAATTTATGTTAAAATTTATTTTCTGTTCAAAATGTAAATTTCTGTTCAAAATACAAATTTATGTCAAATTTTATTTTCTGTTCAAAATGTAAATTTCTGTTCAAAATACAAATTTATGTTAAAATTAGTTTTCTGTTCAAAATGTAAATTTATGTTTAAAATACAAATTTATGTTTAAAATACAAATTAATGTCCAATTTTATTTTCTGTTCAAAATGTAAATTTCTGTTCAAAATACAAATTTATGTTAAAATTAATTTTCTGTTCAAAATGTAAATTTCTGTTCAAAATACAAATTTATGTTAAAATTAGTTTTCTGTTCAAAATGTAAATTTCTGTTTAAAATACAAATTTATGTTTAAAATACAAATTTATGTTTAAAATTAATTTTCTGTTCAAAATGTAAATTTCTGTTCAAAATACAAATTTATGTTAAAAATACAAATTTCTGTTCAAAATACAAATTTATGTTAAAATTATGTTTGTTCAAAATGTAAATTTCTGTTCAAAATACAAATTTATGTTAAAATTTATTTTCTGTTCAAAATGTAAATTTCTGTTCAAAATACAAATTTATGTTAAAATTAATTTTTTCTGTTCAAAATGTAAATTTCTGTTCAAAATACAAATTTATGTTAAAATTTATTTTCTGTTCAAAATGTAAATTTCTGTTCAAAATACAAATTTATGTTAAAATTTTATTTTCTGTTCAAAATGTAAATTTCTGTTCAAAATACAAATTTATGTTAAAATTAATTTTCTGTTCAAAATGTAAATTTCTGTTCAAAATACAAATTTATGTTTAAAATACAAATTTATGTTAAAATTTATTTTCTGTTCAAAATGTAAATTTCTGTTCAAAATACAAATTTATGTTAAAATTTAATTTTCTGTTCAAAATGTAAATTTCTGTTCAAAATACAAATTTATGTTAAAATTAATTTTCTGTTCAAAATGTAAATTTCTGTTCAAAATGTTTAAAATTTAAATTTCTGTTCAAAATGTAAATTTCTGTTCAAAATACAAATTTATGTTTAAAATACAAATTAATGTCCAATTTTATTTTCTGTTCAAAATGTAAATTTCTGTTCAAAATACAAATTTATGTTAAAATTAATTTTCTGTTCAAAATGTAAATTTCTGTTCAAAATACAAATTTATGTTAAAATTAGTTTTCTGTTCAAAATGTAAATTTCTGTTCAAAATACAAATTTATGTTAAAATTACAAATTTCTGTTCAAAATGTAAATTTCTGTTCAAAATACAAATTTATGTTAAAATTAATTTTCTGTTCAAAATGTAAATTTCTGTTCAAAATACAAATTTATGTTAAAATTAATTTTCTGTTCAAAATGTAAATTTCTGTTCAAAATACAAATTTATGTTAAAATTAATTTTCTGTTCAAAATGTAAATTTCTGTTCAAAATACAAATTTATGTTTAAAATTTATATTTCTGTCAAAATGTAAATTTCTGTTCAAAATGTAAATTTCTGTTCAAAATACAAATTTATGTCAAAATTTATTTTCTGTTCAAAATGTAAATTTCTGTTCAAAATACAAATTTATGTTAAAATTTAATTTTCTGTTCAAAATGTAAATTTCTGTTCAAAATACAAATTTATGTTAAAATTTTATTTTCTGTTCAAAATGTAAATTTCTGTTCAAAATACAAATTTATGTTTAAAATACAAATTAATCAATTTTATTTTCTGTTCAAAATGTAAATTTCTGTTCAAAATACAAATTTATGTTAAAATTTTATTTTCTGTTCAAAATGTAAATTTCTGTTCAAAATACAAATTTATGTTAAAATTAATTTTCTGTTCAAAATGTAAATTTCTGTTCAAAATACAAATTTATGTTTAAAATACAAATTTATGTCCAAATTTATTTTCTGTTCAAAATGTAAATTTCTGTTCAAAATACAAATTTATGTTAAAATTAATTTTCTGTTCAAAATGTAAATTTCTGTTCAAAATACAAATTTATGTTTAAAATTAAATTTTTGTTCAAAATTAATTTTCTGTTCAAAATGTAAATTTCTGTTCAAAATACAAATTTATGTTAAAATTTATTTTCTGTTTTCTGTTCAAAAATGTAAATTTCTGTTCAAAATACAAATTTATGTTTAAAATACAAATTAATGTCCAATTTTATTTTCTGTTCAAAATGTAAATTTCTGTTCAAAATACAAATTTATGTTAAAATTAATTTTCTGTTCAAAATGTAAAATCTGTTCAAAATACAAATTTATGTTAAAATTTTTATTTTCTGTTCAAAATGTAAATTTCTGTTCAAAATACAAATTTATGTTAAAATTTATTTTCTGTTCAAAATGTAAATTTCTGTTCAAAATACAAATTTATGTTAAAATTTTAATTTTCTGTTCAAAATGTAAAATTTTATGTTCAAAATACAAATTTATGTTCAAAATACAAATTTATGTTCAAAAATTTAATTTTCTGTTCAAAATGTAAATTTCTGTTCAAAATACAAATTTATGTTAAAATTAATTTTCTGTTCAAAATGTAAATTTCTGTTCAAAATACAAATTTATGTTAAATTTTATTTTCTGTTCAAAATGTAAATTTCTGTTCAAAATACAAATTTATGTTAAAATTAATAATTTTCTGTTCAAAATGTAAATTTCTGTTCAAAATACAAATTTATGTTTAAAATACAAATTTATGTTCAAATTTAATTTTCTGTTCAAAATGTAAATTTCTGTTCAAAATACAAATTTATGTTAAAATTTAATTTTCTGTTCAAAATGTAAATTTCTGTTCAAAATACAAATTTATGTTAAAATTAATTTTCTGTTCAAAATGTAAATTTCTGTTCAAAATACAAATTTATGTTAAAATTAATTTTCTGTTCAAAATGTAAATTTCTGTTCAAAATACAAATTTATGTTAAAATTAATTTTCTGTTCAAAATGTAAATTTCTGTTCAAAATGTAAATTTCTGTTTCAAAATACAAATTTATGTCAAAATTTTATTTTCTGTTCAAAATGTAAATTTCTGTTCAAAATACAAATTTATGTTAAAATTAATTTTCTGTTCAAAATGTAAATTTCTGTTCAAAATACAAATTTATGTTTAAAATACAAATTTATGTTAAAATTTATTTTCTGTTCAAAATGTAAATTTCTGTTCAAAATACAAATTTATGTTAAAATTAATTTTCTGTTCAAAATGTAAATTTCTGTTCAAAATACAAATTTATGTTAAAATTTATTTTCTGTTCAAAATGTAAATTTCTGTTCAAAATACAAATTTATGTTTAAAATACAAATTTAAATGTCCAATTTAATTTTCTGTTCAAAATGTAAATTTCTGTTCAAAATACAAATTTATGTTAAAATTTATTTTCTGTTCAAAATGTAAATTTCTGTTCAAAATACAAATTTATGTTAAAATTAATTTTCTGTTCAAAATGTAAATTTCTGTTCAAAATACAAATTTATGTTTAAAATACAAATTAATGTCCAATTTTATTTTCTGTTCAAAATGTAAATTTCTGTTCAAAATACAAATTTATGTTAAAATTAATTTTCTGTTCAAAATGTAAATTTCTGTTCAAAATACAAATTTATGTTAAAATTTATTTTCTGTTCAAAATGTAAATTTCTGTTCAAAATACAAATTTATGTTAAAATTTATTTTCTGTTCAAAATTAAATTTCTGTTCAAAATGTAAATTTCTGTTCAAAATACAAATTTATGTTAAAATTTATTTTCTGTTCAAAATGTAAATTTCTGTTCAAAATACAAATTTATGTTAAAATTTATTTTCTGTTCAAAATGTAAATTTCTGTTCAAAATACAAATTTATGTTAAAATTAATTTTCTGTTCAAAATGTAAATTTCTGTTCAAAATACAAATTTATGTTAAAATTTATTTTCTGTTCAAAATGTAAATTTCTGTTCAAAATACAAATTTATGTTAAAATTTTATTTTCTGTTCAAAATGTAAATTTCTGTTCAAAATACAAATTTATGTTAAAATTAGTTTTCTGTTCAAAATGTAAATTTCTGTTCAAAATACAAATTTATGTTTAAAATACAAATTAATGTCCAATTTTATTTTCTGTTCAAAATGTAAATTTCTGTTCAAAATACAAATTTATGTTAAAATTTAATTTTCTGTTCAAAATGTAAATTTCTGTTCAAAATACAAATTTATGTTAAAATTTTATTTTCTGTTCAAAAAATTTAAAATTTTGTTTAAAATACAAATTTATGTTCAATTTTATTTTCTGTTCAAAATGTAAATTTCTGTTCAAAATACAAATTTATGTTAAAATTTATTTTCTGTTCAAAATGTAAATTTCTGTTCAAAATACAAATTTATGTTAAAATTTTATTTTCTGTTCAAAATGTAAATTTCTGTTCAAAATACAAATTTATGTTAAAATTAATTTTCTGTTCAAAATGTTCTGTTCAAAATGTAAATTTCTGTTCAAAATACAAATTTATGTTAAAATTTATTTTCTGTTCAAAATGTAAATTTCTGTTCAAAATACAAATTTATGTTAAAATTTTATTTTCTGTTCAAAATGTAAATTTCTGTTCAAAATATGTCAAAATACAAATTTCTGTTCAAAATACAAATTTATGTCAAATTTTATTTTCTGTTCAAAATGTAAATTTCTGTTCAAAATACAAATTTATGTTAAAATTTATTTTCTGTTCAAAATGTAAATTTCTGTTCAAAATACAAATTTATGTTAAAATTAATTTTTCTGTTCAAAATGTAAATTTCTGTTCAAAATACAAATTTATGTTAAAATTAATTTTCTGTTCAAAATGTAAATTTCTGTTCAAAATACAAATTTATGTCAAAATTTTATTTTCTGTTCAAAATGTAAATTTCTGTTCAAAATACAAATTTATGTTAAAATTAGTTTTCTGTTCAAAATGTAAATTTCTGTTCAAAATACAAATTTATGTTTAAAATACAAATTAATGTCCAATTTTATTTTCTGTTCAAAATGTAAATTTCTGTTCAAAATACAAATTTATGTTAAAATTTTCTGTTCAAAATGAAATTTCTGTTAAAATAATTTCTGTTCAAAATACAAATTTATGTTAAAATTAATTTTCTGTTCAAAATGTAAATTTATGTTTAAAATACAAATTTATGTCCAATTTTATTTTCTGTTCAAAATGTAAATTTCTGTTCAAAATGAAAAATAATTTGTTAATTACAAATTTATGTTAAAATTAATTTTCTGTTCAAAATGTAAATTTCTGTTCAAAATACAAATTTGTGTCAAATTTTATTTTCTGTTCAAAATGTAAATTTCTGTTCAAAATACAAATTTATGTTAAAATTTTATTTTTCTGTTCAAAATGTAAATTTCTGTTCAAAATACAAATTTATGTTAAATGAAAAAATACAAATTTATGTCAAATTTTATTTTCTGTTCAAAATGTAAATTTCTGTTCAAAATACAAATTTATGTTAAAATTTATTTTTCTGTTCAAAATGTAAATTTCTGTTCAAAATACAAATTTATGTTTAAAATACAAATTTATGTCCAAATTTAATTTTCTGTTCAAAATGTAAATTTCTGTTCAAAATACAAATTTATGTTAAAATTTATTTTCTGTTCAAAATGTAAATTTCTGTTCAAAATACAAATTTATGTTAAAATTTTATTTTCTGTTCAAAATGTAAATTTCTGTTCAAAATACAAATTTATGTTTAAAAAAAAATTAAATTTTATTTTCTGTTCAAAATGTAAATTTCTGTTCAAAATACAAATTTATGTTAAAATTTATTTTCTGTTCAAAATGTAAATTTCTGTTCAAAATACAAATTTATGTTAAAATTTATTTTCTGTTCAAAATGTAAATTTCTGTTCAAAATACAAATTTATGTTAAAATTTATTTTCTGTTCAAAATGTAAATTTCTGTTCAAAATACAAATTTATGTTAAAATACAAATTTATGTTCAAAATTAATTTTCTGTTCAAAATGTAAATTTCTGTTCAAAATACAAATTTATGTCAAATTTTATTTTCTGTTCAAAATGTAAATTTCTGTTCAAAATACAAATTTATGTTAAAATTTATTTTCTGTTCAAAATGTAAATTTCTGTTCAAAATACAAATTTATGTTTAAAATACAAATTAATGTCAAATTTAATTTTCTGTTCAAAATGTAAATTTCTGTTCAAAATACAAATTTATGTTAAAATTTTATTTTCTGTTCAAAATGTAAATTTCTGTTCAAAATACAAATTTATGTTAAAATTTATTTTCTGTTCAAAATGTAAATTTCTGTTCAAAATACAAATTTATGTTTAAAATTTAAATTTCTGTTCAAAATGTAAATTTCTGTTCAAAATACAAATTTATGTTAAAATTAATTTTCTGTTCAAAATGTAAATTTCTGTTCAAAATACAAATTTATGTTAAAATTTTATTTTCTGTTCAAAATGTAAATTTCTGTTCAAAATACAAATTTATGTTAAAATTAATTTTCTGTTCAAAATGTAAATTTCTGTTCAAAATACAAATTTATGTTAAAATTTATTTTTCTGTTCAAAATGTAAATTTCTGTTCAAAATACAAATTTATGTTAAAATTTATTTTCTGTTCAAAATGTAAATTTCTGTTCAAAATACAAATTTATGTTAAAATTAATTTTCTGTTCAAAATGTAAATTTCTGTTCAAAATACAAATTTATGTTAAAATTTATTTTCTGTTCAAAATGTTAATTTCTGTTCAAAATACAAATTTCTGTTTAAAATACAAATTTATGTTAAAATTTTATTTTCTGTTCAAAATGTAAATTTCTGTTCAAAATACAAATTTATGTTAAAATTTTATTTTCTGTTCAAAATGTAAATTTCTGTTCAAAATACAAATTTATGTTCAAAATTTAATTTTCTGTTCAAAATGTAAATTTCTGTTCAAAATACAAATTTATGTTAAAATTAATTTTCTGTTCAAAATGTAAATTTAAAATACAAATTTCTGTTCAAAATACAAATTTATGTCAAATTTTATTTTCTGTTCAAAATGTAAATTTCTGTTCAAAATACAAATTTATGTTAAAATTTTGTAAAATTTAATTTCTGTTCAAAATGTAAATTTCTGTTCAAAATACAAATTTATGTCAAATTTATTTTTTCTGTTCAAAATGTAAATTTCTGTTCAAAATACAAATTTATGTTAAAAAATAAAATTTAGTAAAATTATTTTCTGTTCAAAATGTAAATTTCTGTTCAAAATACAAATTTATGTCAAAATTTAATTTTCTGTTCAAAATGTAAATTTCTGTTCAAAATACAAATTTATGTTAAATTTTATTTTTGTTCAAAATGTAAATTTCTGTTCAAAATGTACAAATTTATGTTTAAAATACAAATTTATGTCAAATTTTATTTTCTGTTCAAAATGTAAATTTCTGTTCAAAATACAAATTTATGTTCAATCTAATTTTCTGCTCAAAATGTTGATTTCTGTTCAAAATACAAATTTAGGTTAAAATTTATTTTCTGTTCAAAATGTAAATTTCTGTTCAAAATGTAAATTTATGTTCAAAATACAAATTTATGTTAAATTTAATTTTCTGTTCAAAATGTAAATTTCTGTTCAAAATACAAATTTATGTTAAAATTAATTTTCTGTTCAAAATGTAAATTTCTGTTCAAAATACAAATTTATGTTAAAATTACTTTCTGTTCAAAATGTAAATTTCTGTTCAAAATACAAATTTATGTTCAAATTTTATTTTCTGTTCAAAATGTAAATTTCTGTTCAAAATACAAATTTATGTTCAAAATTTTAATTTTCTGTTCAAAATGTAAATTTCTGTTCAAAATACAAATTTATGTTAAAATTAATTTTCTGTTCAAAATGTAAATTTCTGTTCAAAATACAAATTTATGTTAAAATTTTCTGTTCAAAATGTAAATTTCTGTTCAAAATACAAATTTATGTCAAATTTTATTTTCTGTTCAAAATGTAAATTTCTGTTCAAAATACAAATTTATGTTAAATTTTATTTTCTGTTCAAAATGTAAATTTCTGTTCAAAATACAAATTTATGTTAAAATTTTATTTTCTGTTCAAAATGTAAATTTCTGTTCAAAATACAAATTTATGTTTAAAATTTTATTTTCTGTTCAAAATGTAAATTTCTGTTCAAAATACAAATTTATGTTAAAATTTTATATTTTCTGTTCAAAATGTAAATTTCTGTTCAAAATACAAATTTATGTTAAAATTAATTTTCTGTTCAAAATGTAAATTTCTGTTCAAAATACAAATTTATGTTTAAAATACAAATTAATGTCCAATTTTATTTTCTGTTCAAAATGTAAATTTCTGTTCAAAATACAAATTTATGTTAAAATTTATTTTCTGTTCAAAATGTAAATTTCTGTTCAAAATACAAATTTATGTTAAATTTTATTTTCTGTTCAAAATGTAAATTTCTGTTCAAAATACAAATTTATGTTTAAAATACAAATTAATGTCAAATTTTATTTTCTGTTCAAAATGTAAATTTCTGTTCAAAATACAAATTTATGTTAAAATTTTATTTTCTGTTCAAAATGTAAATTTCTGTTCAAAATACAAATTTATGTTAAAATTTATTTTCTGTTCAAAATGTAAATTTCTGTTCAAAATACAAATTTATGTTAAAATTTTATTTTCTGTTCAAAATGTAAATTTCTGTTCAAAATACAAATTTATGTTAAAATTTATTTTCTGTTCAAAATGTAAATTTCTGTTCAAAAAAATTTAAAACAAAAATTATTCAATTTTATTTTCTGTTCAAAATGTAAATTTCTGTTCAAAATACAAATTTATGTTAAAATTTATTTTCTGTTCAAAATGTAAATTTCTGTTCAAAATACAAATTTATGTTAAAATTTATTTTTCTGTTCAAAATGTAAATTTCTGTTCAAAATACAAATTTATGTTTAAAATAATTAATTTTTTCTGTTCAAAATGTAAATTTCTGTTCAAAATACAAATTTATGTTAAATTTTATTTTCTGTTCAAAATGTAAATTTCTGTTCAAAATACAAATTTATGTTTCAAAATGTAAATTTCTGTTCAAAATACAAATTTATGTTAAAATTTATTTTCTGTTCAAAATGTAAATTTCTGTTCAAAATACAAATTTATGTTAAAATATTTTCTGTTCAAAATGTAAATTTCTGTTCAAAATACAAATTTATGTTAAAATTTTATTTTCTGTTCAAAATGTAAATTTCTGTTCAAAATACAAATTTATGTTAAAATTTATTTTCTGTTCAAAATGTAAATTTCTGTTCAAAATACAAATTTATGTTAAAATTAGTTTTCTGTTCAAAATGTAAATTTCTGTTCAAAATACAAATTTATGTTTAAAATACAATTTTCTGTTCAAAATGTTAATTTCTGTTCAAAATACAAATTTATGTTAAAATTAATTTTCTGTTCAAAATGTAAATTTCTGTTCAAAATACAAATTTATGTCAAATTTTATTTTCTGTTCAAAATGTAAATTTCTGTTCAAAATACAAATTTATGTTAAAATTAATTTTCTGTTCAAAATGTAAATTTCTGTTCAAAATACAAATTTATGTTAAAACTTATTTTCTGTTTAAAATGTTAATTTCTGTTCAAAATACAAATTTATGTCAAATTTTATTTTCTGTTCAAAATGTAAATTTCTGTTCAAAATACAAATTTATCTTAAAATTAGTTTTCTGTTCAAAATGTAAATTTATGTTT
>JAECWX010000348.1:0-13560 GCA_018151165.1 Drosophila arawakana | reverse complement strand
AGCAAATTGTTTGCAGCAAATTGTTTGCAGCAAATTTGTTTGCAGCAAATTGTTTGTAACAAATTGTTTGTAGCGAATTGTTTGCAGAAAATTGTTTGCAGCAAATTTATTTGTAGCAAATTGTTTGTAGCAAATTGTTTGTAGCAAATTGTTTGCAGCAAATTATTTGTAGCAAATTGTTTGCAGCAAATTGTTTGCAGCAAATCTATTTGTAGCCAATTGTTTACAGAAAATTGTTTGCAACAAATTGTTTGCAGAAAAGTATTTGCAGCAAATTGTTCGCAGCAAGTTGTCTTGCAACAAATTGTTTGCAGCAACTTTCTTTGGCAACAAATTGTTTCCAGCAAGTTGTGTGGCACCAACCTTGTTGGTAGCCAATTGTTTGTAGCAAATTGTTTGTAGCAATTTGTTTGTAGCCAATTGTTTGTAGCAAATTGTGAGCCTCAGCAAATTGTTTGCAGAAAATTGTTTGCAACAAATTGTTTGCAGGCGAATTGTTGGCAGCAAATTGTCTGGCATAAATTGTTTCAGCAAATTGTTTGCAAGCAAAACTGTTTACAACAAATTTGTTTGCAGCAAGGGTTGTTTGCAGAAACCCATTTGTTTGCAGCCAATTTGTTTGCAGCAAATTGTTTGCAGCACATTGTTTGCGTCAAATTTGTTTGGTAGCAAATTGTTTGTAGCAAATTGTTTTGCATCAAATTGTTTGCAGCAAATTGTTTGCAGCAAATTGTTTGCAGCAAATTTGTTTGCAACAAATTGTTTTGTAGCAAATTGTTTGCAGCAAATTTGTTTGCAGCAAATTGTTTGTAGCAAATTGTTTGCACCAAATTGTTTTGCAGCAACTTGTTTGCAGCAAATTGTTTGCAGCAAATTATTTGTAGCAAATTGTTTGCAGCAAATTTGTTTGCAACAAATTGTTTTGTAGCAAATTGTTTGCAACAAATTGTTTGTAGCAAATTGTTTGCAGCAAATTTGTTTGCAGCAAATTGTTTGTAGCAAATTGTTTGCATCAAATTGTTTGCAGCAAATTCGTTTGCAGCAAATTGTTTGTATCAAATTGTTTGCAGCAAATTGTTTGCAGCAAATTGTTTGCAAGCAAATTGTTTGCAGCAAATTGTTTGCAGCAAATTTGTTTGCAGCAAATTGTTTGTAGCAAATTGTTTGCAGCAAATTTGTTTGCAGCAAATTGTTTGCATCAAATTGTTTGCAGCAAATTGGTTGCAGCAAATTGTTTGCAGCAAATTGTTTGCAGCAAATTGTTTGCAGCAAATTGTTTGTAGCAAATTGTTTGCAGCAAATTGTTTGCAGCAAATTTGTTTGCAGCCAATTGTTTGCAGCAAATTTGTTTGCAGCAAATTGTTTTTAGCAAATTGTTTGCATCAAATTGTTTGCAGCAAATTTGTTTGCAGCAAATTTGTTTGCAGCAAATTGTTTGCAGCAAATTGTTTGTAGCAAAATTGTTTGTAGCAAATTTGTTTGCAGCAAATTGTTTGCAGCAAATTTGTTTGAAGCAAATTGTTTGTAGCAAATTGTTTGCAGCAAATTGTTTGTAGCAAATTGTTTGCAGCAAATTGTTTGTAGCAAATTGTTTGTAGCAAATTGTTTGCAGCAAATTGTTCGCAGCAAATTGTTTGCAGCAAATTGTTTGCAGCAAATTGTTTGCAGCAAATTTGTTTGCAGCAAATTGTTCTGCAAATTTGTTTGCAAGATAATTGTTTGCAGCAAATTTGTTTGCAACAAATTGTTTGCAGCAAATTTGTTTGCAGCAAATTGTTTGGTTAGCAGCAAATTGTTTGCATATTGTTTGTAACAAATTGTTTGCAAATTGTTTGCAAATTGTTGGCAAATTGTTTTTAGACAAATTGTTTGCAGCAACTTTGTCTTGCAGCAAATTGTTTGCAGCAAATTGTTTGCAATGCCTTTGTTTGCAATTTTGTTTGTAGCAAACTGTTTGCAACAAATTGCAAAAAAATTGTTTGCAGCAAATTGCTTGCAAAATTGTTTGCATAATGTTTGCAGCAAATTGTTTGCAGCAAATTGTTTGCAGCAAATTGTTTGCAGCAAATTGTTTGCAAGTTCAAAATTGTTTGCAGCAAATTTGTTTGCAGCAAATTGTTTGCAGCAAATTGTTTGCAGCAAATTTGTTTGCAGCAAATTGTTTGTAGCAAATTGTTTGCAGCAAATTGTTTGCAGCCAATTGTTTGCAGCAATTTGTTCGCAACAAATTGTTTGCAACAAATTGTTTGTAGCAAATTGTTTGTAGCAAATTGTTTGCAGCAACTTGTTTGCAGCAAATTGTTTGCAGCAAATTTGTTTGCAGCAAATTGTTTGCAGCAAATTTTTTTGCAAAGCAAATTGTTTGCAGCAAATTGTTTGCAGCAAATTTGTTTGCAGCAAATTTGTTTGCAGCAAATTTGTTTGCAGCAAATTGTTTGCAGCAAATTGTTTGCAGCAAATTGTTTGCAGCAAATTGTTTGTAGCAAATTGTTTGCAGCAAATTGTTTTGCAGCAATTTGTTTGCAGCAAATTGTTTGTAGCAAATTGTTTGTAGCAAATTGTTTGCAGCAAATTGTTTGCAGCAAATCTGTTTGCAGCAAATTGTTTGTAGCACATTGTTTGTAGCAAACTGTTTGTAGCAAATTGTCGCAGCAATTTTGTTTGCAGCAAATTATTTGCAGCAAATTGTTTGCAGCAAATTTGTTTGCAGCAAATTGTTTGCAGCAAATTTGTTTGCAACAAATTGTTTGCAGCAAATTTGTTTGCAGCAAATTGTTTGCAGCAAATTTGTTTGCAGCAAATTTGTTTGTAGCAAATTGTTTGCAGCAAATTGTTTGCAGCAAATTGTTTGTAGCAAATTGTTTGCAGCAAATTGTTTGCAGCAAATTTGTTTGCAGCAAATTTGTTTGCAGCAAATTGTTTGCAGCTAATTGTTTGCAGCCAATTGTTTGCAGCAAATTGTTTTTAGCAAAATTTGTTTGCAAAGCAAATTGTTTGTAGCAAATTGTTTGTAGCAAATTGTTTGTAGCAAATTCTTTGCAGCAAATTTGTTTGCAGCAAATTGTTTGCAGCAAATTTGTTTGCATCAAATTGTTTGCAGCAAATTGTTTGCAGCAAATTGTTTGCAGCAAATTGTTTGTAGCAAATTGTTTGCAGCAAATTGTTTGCAGCAAATTGTTTGCAGCAAATTGTTTGCAGCAAATTGTTTGCAGCAAATTGTTTGCAGCAAATTGTTTGCAGCAAATTGTTTGCAACAAATTGTTTTGCAGCAAATTGTTTGTAGCAAATTTGTTTGCAGCAAATTGTTTGCAGCAAATTTGTTTGCAGCAAATTGTTTGCAGCAAATTGTTTGCAGCAAATTGTTTGCAGCAAATTTGTTTGCAGCAAATTGTTTGCAGCAAATTGTTTGCAGCAAATTGTTTGCAGCAAATTGTTTGCAGCAAATTGTTTGCAGCAAATTTGTTTGCAGCAAATTGTTTGCAGCAAATTGTTTGCAGCAAATTGTTTGTAGCAAATTGTTTGCAGCAAATTGTTTGTAGCAAATTGTTTGCAGCAAATTGTTTGCAGCAAAATTGTTTGCAGCAAATTGTTGTATTGCTTGCAAATTTGTTTGCAGCAAATTGTTTGTAGCAAATTGTTTGCAGCAAATTGTTTGCAGCAAATTGTTTGTAGCAAATTGTTTGTTGCAGCAAATTGTTTGCAGCAAATTGTTTGCAGCAAATTGTTTGCATAAATTGTTTGCTGCAAATTGTTTGCAGCAAATTGTTTGCAGCAAATTGTTTGCAGCAAATTGTTTGTTTAGCAAATTGTTTGCAGCAAATTGTTTGCAGCAAATTGTTTGCAGCAAATTGTTTGCAGCAAATTGTTTGCAGCAAATTGTTTAGCAAATTTGTTTGCAGCAAATTGTTTGCAAGTTTGTTTGAGCAAATTGTTTGCTTTGAGCAAATTGTTTGCAGCAAATTGTTTGTCAGCAAATTGTTTGCAGCAAATTGTTTGCAGCAAATTGTTTGCAGCAAATTGTTTGCAGCAAATTGTTTGCAGCAAATTTGTTTGCAGCAAATTTGTTTGCAACAAATTGTTTGCAGCAAATTGTTTGCAGCAAATTGTTTGCAGCAAATTTGTTTGCAGCAAATTTGTTTGCAGCAAATTGTTTGCAGCAAATTGTTTGCAGCAAATTGTTTGCAGCAAATTGTTTGTAGCAAATTGTTTGCAGCCAAATTGTTTGTAGCAAATTGTTTGTAGCAAATTGTTTGCAGCAAATTTGTTTGCAGCAAATTGTTTGCAGCAAATTGTTTGCAGCAAATTGTTTGCAAGCAAATTAGTTTGTAGCAAATTGTTTGCAGCAAATTGTTTGCAGCAAATTGTTTGCAGCAAATTGTTTGCAACAAATTGTTTGCAGCAAATTGTTTGCAGCAAATTGTTTGCAGCAAATTGTTTGCAGCAAATTGTTTGCAGCAAGTTGTTTGCAGCAAATTGTTTGCATCAAATTGTTTGCAGCAAATTGTTTGCAGCTAATTGTTTTTAACAAATTGTTTGCAGCAAATTTGTTTGCAGCAAATTGTTTGCAGCAAATTGTTTGCAGCAAATTTGTTTGCAGCAAATTGTTTTGCAGCAAATTGTTTGCAGCAAATTGTTTGCAGCAAATTGTTTGCAGCAAATTGTTTGCATCAAATTGTTTGTAGCAAATTGTTTGCAGCAAATTGTTTGCAGCAAATTTGTTTGCAGCAAATTGTTTGCAGCAAATTGTTTGCAGCAAATTTGTTTGCAGCAAATTGTTTGCAGCAAATTTGTTTGCAGAAAATTGTTTGCAGCAAATTTGTTGTTTATAGCAAATTGTTTGCAGCAAATTTGTTTGCAAATATGTTTGTAGCAAATTGTTTGCAGCAAATTTGTTTGCAGCAAATTGTTTGCAGAAAATTGTTTGCAGCAAATTGTTTGCAGCAAATTGTTTGCAGCAAATTGTTTTTAGCAAATTGTTTTCATCAAATTGTTTGCAGCAAATTGTTTGCAGCAAATTTGTTTGCAGCTAATTGTTTTTAGCAAATTGTTTGCATCAAATTGTTTGGAGCAAATTTGTTTGCAGCCATTTGTTCGGAACAAATTGTTTGTATCATATTGTTTGTAGCAAATTGTTTGTAGCAAATTCTTTGCAGCAAATTTGTTGGCAGCAAATTGTTTATAGCAAATTGTTTGTAGCAAATTGTTTGTACCAAATTGTTTGCAGCAAATTTGTTTGCAGCCAATTGTTTGCATAAAAGTATTTGCAGCAAATTGTTTGCAGAAAAGTATTTGCAGCAAATTGTTTGCAGCAAATTGTTTGCAGCAAATTGTTTGCAGCAAATTGTTTTTAGCAAATTGTTTTCATCAAATTGTTTGCAGCAAATTGTTTGCAGCAAATTTGTTTGCAGCTAATTGTTTTTAGCAAATTGTTTGCATCAAATTGTTTGGAGCAAATTTGTTTGCAGCCATTTGTTCGGAACAAATTGTTTGTATCATATTGTTTGTAGCAAATTGTTTGTAGCAAATTCTTTGCAGCAAATTTGTTTGCAGCAAATTGTTTGCAGCAAATTTGTTTGCAGCCAATTGTTTGCAGATAATTGTTTGCAGAAAATTGTTTGCAACAAATTGTTTGTATCAAATTGTTTGTAGCAAATTGTTTTCAGCAAATTTGTTTGCAGAAAATTGTTTGCAGAAAATTGTTTGGAGCAAATTTGTTTGCAGCAAATTTGTTTGTAGCCAATTGTTTGCAGCAAATTTGTTTGTAGCCAATTGTTTGCAGAAAATTGTTTGCAACAAATTGTTTGCAGAAAAGTATTTGCAGCAAATTGTTTGCAGCAAATTGTTTGTATCAAATTGTTTGTATCAAATTGTTTGCAGCAAATTGTTTGCAACAAATTGTTTTTAGCAAGTTGTTTGCAGCAAATTTGTTTGCAGCTAATTGTTTTTAGCAAATTGTTTGCAGCAAATTTGTTTGTAGCCAATTGTTTGCAGCAAATTTGTTTGTAGCCAATTGTTTGCAGAAAATTGTTTGCAACAAATTGTTTGCAGAAAAGTATTTGCAGCAAATTGTTTGCAGCAAATTGTTTGTATCAAATTGTTTGCAGCAAATTGTTTGCAACAAATTGTTTTTAGCAAATTGTTTGCAGCAAATTGTTTGCAGCAAATTTGTTTGCAGCTAATTGTTTTTAGCAAATTGTTTGCATCAAATTGTTTGCAGCAAATTTGTTTGCAGCAAATTGTTTGTAGCAAATTGTTTGCAGCAAATTTGTTTGCAGCAAATTGTTTGCAGCAAATTTGTTTGCAGAAAATTGTTTGCAGCAAATTTGTTTGCAGCAAATTGTTTGCAGCAAATTGTTTGCAGCAAATTTGTTTGCAGCAAATATGTTTGCAGCAAATTGTTTGCAGCAAATTGTTTGCAGCAAATTTGTTTGCAGCCAATTGTTTGCAAAAATTGTTTGCAGCAAATTGTTTGCAGCAAATTGTTTTCATCAAATTGTTTGCAGCAAATTGTTTGCAGCAAATTTGTTTGCAGCAAATTGTTTGTAAGCAAATTGTTTGCAGCAAATTGTTTGCAAAATTGTTTGCAATAATTGTTTGTAGCAAATTGTTTGCAGCAAATTGTTTGCAGCAAATTTGTTTGCAACAAATTGTTTGTAGCAAATTGTTTGCAGCAAATTGTTTGCAGCAAATTTGTTTGCAGCCAATTGTTTGCAAAAATTGTTTGCAGAAAAATTTGTTTGCAGCAAATTTGTTTGCAGCAAATTGTTTGTAGCAAATTGTTTGCAGCAAATTGTTTGCAGCAAATTGTTTGCAGCAAATTGTTTGTTTGCAGCAAATTTGTTTGCAGCAAATTGTTTGCAGAAATTTGTTTGCAGCAAATTGTTTGCAGCAAATTGTTTGTAGCAAATTGTTTGCAGCAAATTGTTTGCAGCAAATTGTTTGCAGCAAATTGTTTGCAGCAAACTGTTTGCAGCAAATTGTTTGTAGAAAATTGTTTGCAGCAAATTGTTTGCAGAAAAGTGTTTGCAGCAAATTGTTTGCAGCAAATTTGTTTGCAGCAAATTTGTTTGCAGCAAATTTGTTTGCAGCAAATTGTTTGTAGCAAATTGTTTGCAGCAAATTTGTTTGCAGCAAATTGTTTGCAGCAAATTGTTTGCAGCAAATTGTTTGCAGCAAATTGTTTGCAGCAAATTTGTTTGGAACAAATTGTTTGTAGCAAATTGTTTGTAGCAAATTGTTTGCAGCAAATTGTTTGCAGCAAATTTGTTTGCAGCAAATTGTTTGCAGCAAATTTGTTTGTAGCAAATTGTTTGCAGCAAATTGTTTGCAGCAAATTGTTTGCAGCAAATTGTTTGCAGCAAATTGTTTGTAAGCAAATTGTTTTTCAGCAAATTGTTTGCAGCAAATTGTTTGCAGCAAATTTGTTTGCAGCAAATTTGTTTGCAGCAAATTGTTTGTAGCAAATTGTTTGCAACAAATTGTTTGCAGCAAATTTGTTTGCAGCCAATTGTTTGCAGCAAATTGTTTTTGCAGCAAATTGTTTGCAGCAAATTGTTTGCAGCAAATTTGTTTGCAGCAAATTGTTTGGAAGCAAATTTGTTTGCAGCAAATTGTTCGAAGCAAATTGTTTGCATCAAATTGTTTGTAGCAAATTGTTTGCAGCAAATTGTTTGCAGCAAATTTGTTTGCAGCAAATTGTTTGTAGCAAATTGTTTGCAGCAAATTGTTTGCAGCAAATTGTTTGCAGCAAATTTGTTTGCAGCAAATTGTTTGCATCAAATTGTTTGCAGCAAATTGTTTGCAGCAACATTTGTTTGCAGCAAATTGTTTTGTGCAGCAAATTGTTTGCAGCAAATTGTTTTGCAGCAAATTGTTTTGCAGCAAATTTGTTTGCAGCAAATTGTTTGTCAGCAAATTTGTTTGCAAATTTTGCAAATTGTTTGTAGCAAATTGTTTGCAGCAAATTTGTTTGCAGCAAATTGTTTGTAGCAAATTGTTTGCAGCAAATTGTTTGCAGCAAATTGTTTGCAGCAAATTTGTTTTGCAGCAAATTTTTTTGTAGCAAATTTGTTTGCAGCAAATTGTTTGCAGCAAATTGTTTGCAGCAAATTGTTTGCAAATTGTTTGCAGCAAATTGTTTGCAGCAAATTGTTTGCAGCAAATTGTTTGCAGCAAATTGTTTGCAGCAAATTTGTTTGCAGCAAATTGTTTGCAGCAAATTGTTTGTAGCAAATTGTTTGCAGCAAATTGTTTGCAGCAAATTTGTTTGCAGCAAATTTGTTTGCAGCAAATTTGTTTGTAGCAAATTGCAAATTGTTTGCAGCAAATTGTTTGCAGCAAATTGTTTGTAGCAAATTGTTTGCATCAAATTGTTTGCAGCAAATTGTTTGCAGCAAATTTGTTTGCAACAAATTGTTTGCAGCAAATTGTTTGCAGCAAAATTGTTTGCAGCAAATTGTTTGCAGCAAATTGTTTGCAGCAAATTGTTTGCAGCAAATTGTTTGCAGCAAATTGTTTGCAGCAAATTGTTTGCAGCAAATTGTTTGCAGCAAATTGTTTGCAGCAAATTGTTTGCAGCAAATTGTTTGCAGCAAATTGTTTGCAGCAAATTGTTTGCAGCAAATTGTTTGCAGCAAATTTGTTTGTAGCAAATTGTTTGCAGCAAATTGTTTGCAGCAAATTGTTTGCAGCAATTTGTTTGCAGCAAATTGTTTGTAACAAATTGTTTGCAGCAAATTGTTTGCAGCAAATTGTTTGCAGCAAATTGTTTGCAGCAAATTGTTTGTAGCAAATTGTTTGCAGCAAATTGTTTGCAGCAAATTGTTTGCAGCAAATTTGTTTGCAACAAATTGTTTGCATTTAGCAAATTGTTTGCAGCAAATTGTTTGCAAATTTGTTTGCAAAATTGTTTGTAGCAAATTGTTTGTAGTCAAAATTGGTTTGCAGCCAATTGTTTGCAGAAAATGTTTTGCAACAAATTGTTTGCAGCAAATTTGCTTTGCAGCAAATTTGTTTGCAGCAAATTGTTTGCAGCAAATTGTTTGCAGCAAATTGTATGTATCGAATTGTTTGGAGCAAATTGTTCGCAGCACATTTGTTTGCAGCAAATTGTTTGCAGCAAATTGTTTGCAGAAAAGTATTTGCAGCAAATTGTTTGTAGCAAATAGTTTGCAGCAAATTGCTTGCAGCAAATTGTTTGCAGCAAATTGTTTGCAGCAAATTGTTTGCAGCAAATTGTTTGCAGCAAATATGTTTGTAGAAAATTGTTTGTAGGAAATTTTTTTGCAGCAAATTGTTTGCAGCAAATTTGTTTGCAGCCAATTGTTTGCAGAAAATGTATTTGCAGAAAATTGTTTGCAGCAAATTGTTTGTAGCAAATAGTTTGCAGCAAATTGCTTGCAGCAAATTGTTTGCAGCAAATTGTTTGCAGCAAATTGTTTGCAGCAAATTGTTTGCAGCAAATATGTTTGTAGAAAATTGTTTGTAGCAAATTTTTTTGCAGCAAATTTGTTTGCAGCCAATTGTTTGCAGGAAATGTATTTGCAGCAAATTGTTTGCAGCAAATTGTTTGTCAGCAAATTGTTTTTAGCAAATTGTTTGCATCAAATTTGTTGCAGCAAATTGTTTGCAGCAAATTTGTTTGCAGCAAATTGTTTTTCATCAAATTGTTTGCAGCAAATTTGTTTGCAGCAAATTGCTTTGCAGCTAATTGTTTTTAGCAAATTGTTTGCAGCAAATTTGTTTGCAGCAAATATGTTTGTAACAAATTGTTTGTACCAAATTGTTTGCAGCAAATTTGTTTGCAGCAAATTGTTTGCAGCAAATTTGTTTGCAGCAAATTGTTTGCAGCAATTTCTTTGCAGCAAATTGTTTTGCAGCAAATTTGTTTGCAGCTAATTGCTTTTAGCAAATTGTTTGCAGCAAATTGTTTGCAGCAAATTGTTTTTAGCAAATTGTTTTTAACAAATTGTTTGCAGCAAATTGTTTGCAGCAAATTTGTTTGCAACTAATTATTTGTAGCATATTGTTTGAAGCAAATTGTTTGCAGCAAATTTGTTTGGAGCAAATATGTTTGCAAACAAATTGTTTGTACCAAATTGTTTGCAGCAAATTTTCAACTTTGTTTGCAGCCAATTGTTTGTCAGAAAAGTATTTTTGCAGCAAATTGTTTGCAGCAAATTTCTTTGCAGCAAATTTGTTTTTAGCAAATTGTTTGCTGCAAATTGTTTGCATAAGCGAATAGTTGGCAGCAAATTTGTTTGCGGCCAATTGTTTGCAGCAAATTTGTTTGCAGCAAATTGTTGGCAGCCAATTGTTTGCAGAAAAGTATTTGCAGCAAATTGTTTGCAGCAATTTCTTTGCAGCAAATTTGTTTGCAGCAAATTGTTTGCAGCAAATTTGTTTGCAGCCAATTGTTTGCAGATAATTGTTTGCAGCAAATTGTTTGCAGCAAATTGTTTTTTAGCAAATTGTTTTCATCAAATTGTTTGCAGCAAATTGTTTGCAGCAAATTTTTGTTTGCAGCTAATTGTTTTATAGCAAATTGTTTGCATCAAATTGTTTGCAGCAAATTGTTTGCGAGCAAATTTGTTTGCAGCAAATTTGTTTGTAGCAAATTGTTTGCAGCAAATTTGTTTGCAGCCAATTGTTTGCAGAAAAGTATTTGCAGCAAATTGTTTGCAGCCAATTGTTTGCAGAAAAGTATTTGCAGCAAATTGTTTGCAGCAAATTGTTTGCAGCAAATTGTTTGTAGCAAATTGTTTTTAACAAATTGTTTTCATCAAATTGTTTGCAGCAAATTGTTTGCAGCAAATTTGTTTGCAGCAAATATGTTTGTAACAAATTGTTTGTACCTAAATTGTTTGCAGCAAATTTGTTTGCAACCAATTGTTTGCAGAAAAATATTTGCAGCAAATTGTTTGCAGCAAATTGTTTGCAGCAAATTGTTTGCAGCAAATTGTTTGTAGCAAATTGTTTGTAGCAAATTGTTTGCAGCAAATTGTTTGCAGCAAATTGTTTGCAGCAAATTTGTTTGCAGCTAATTGTTTTTAGCAAATTGTTTGCATCAAATTGTTTGGATCAAATTTGTTTGCAGCCATTTGTTCGAAACAAATTGTTTGTAGCGAATTGTTTGCAGCAAATTGTTTGCAGCAAATTGTTTGCAGCCATTTGTTCGCAACAAATTGTTTGCAACAAATTTGTTTGCAGCCAATTGTTTGCAGATAATTGTTTGCAGCAAATTTGTTTGAAGCAAATTTGTTTGCAGAAAATTGTTTGCAGAAAATTGTTTGCAACAAATTGTTTGTATCAAATTGTTTGTAGCAAATTGTTTGCAGCAAATAGTTTGCAGCCAATTGTTTGCAGCAAATTGTTTGCAGCCAATTGTTTGCAGCCAATTGTTCGCAACAAATTTGTTTGCAGCAAATTATTTGCAGAAAAGTATTTGCAGCAAATTGTTTGCAGCAAATTGTTTTTAGCAAATTGTTTGTAGCGAATTGTTTGCAGCCAATTTGTTTGCAGCAAATTTGTTTTTCAGCAAATTGTTTTGAAGCAAATTTATTGTGTGCAGCAAATTTGTTTGTAGCAAATTGTTTGTAGCAAATGGTTTTTAGCGAATTGTTTTTAGCAAATTGTTTGCATCAAACTTTGTTTTTTAGCAAATTTGTTTGCAGCACAATTATGTTTGCAGCAAATTGTTTGTAGCAAATTGTTTGTATGCGAATTGTTTGCAGCAAATAGTTAGCAGCACATTTATGTTCAGCAAATTGTTTGTAAGAAATTGTTTGCAGAAAATAGTTTGCAGACAATTGTTTGCAGCACAATTGTTTGCAGCAAATTGTTTGTAGCAAATTGTTTGTAGCAAATTGTTTGTAGCAAATTTGTTTGTAGCAAATTTTTTTGAAACAATTTGCTTTGTAGCAAATTGTTTGTAGCAAATTTGTTTGCAGCAAATTGTTTTAGCAAATTTGTTTGCAGCCAATTTGTTTGTAGCAAATTGTTTTTAGCAAATTGTTTTCATCAAATTGTTTGCAGCAAATTGTTTGCAGGCAAATTTGTTTGCAGCAAATTGTTTTTAGCAAATTGTTTGCATCTAATTGTTTGGAGCAAATTTGTTTGCAGCCATTTGTTCGAAACAAATTGTTTGTATCAAATTGTTTGTAGCAAATTGTTTGTAGCAAATTCTTTGCAGCAAATTGTTTGCAGCAAATTGTTTGCAACAAATTTGTTTGCAGCAAATTGTTTGCAGATAATTGTTTGCAGCAAATTGTTTGCAACAAATTGTTTGCAGCAAATTGTTTGACTAAATTGTTTTCATCAAATTGTTTGCAGCAAATTGTTTGCAATTGTTTGCAACAAATTGTTTGCAGCAAATTGTTTTTTAGCAAATTGTTTGCATCAAATTGTTTGCAGCAAATTTGTTTAATTGTTTGTAGCAAATTGTTTGAAAAACATTGTTTGCAGCAAATGTTCGCAAATTGTTTGCAGCAAATTTAGTTTTGCAGCAAATATGTTTGCAGCAAATTGTTTGCAGCAAATTGTTTGTAGCAACTGTTTGCAGCAAATTTGTTTGCAGCAAATTGTTTGCAAAAAATTGTTTGCAGCAACTTTTGTTTGTAGCAAATTGTTTGTACAGCAAATTGTTTGCAGCAAATTGTTTGCAGCAAATTGTTTGCAGCAAATTGTTTGCAGCAAATTGTTTGTGTCAAATTTGTTTTTGCTGCAGCAAATTGTTTGCAGCAAATTATTTGCAGCAAATTGTTTGCAGAATTGTTTTTAGGCAATTGTTTGCAGCAAATTGTTTGCAGCAAATTTGTTTGTAGCAAATTGTTTGCAGCAAATTGTTTGCACAAATTGTTTGCAGCAAATTGTTTGCAACAAATTGTTTGCAGCATCAAATTGTTTGTAGCAAATTTGTTTGCAGCAAATTGATTACAGCAAATTGTTTGCAGCAAATTGTTTGAACAGCAAATTGTTTGTAGTAAATTGTTTGCAAGCAAATTGTTTGCAGCAAATTGTTTGCAGCAAATTTGTTGCAGCAAATTTGTTTGCCGCAAATTGTTTCAGCAAAAATTAGTTTGCAGCAAATTTGTTTCTAACAAATTGTTTGCAGCAAATTGTTTGCAGCAAATCATGTTTCAGCAGCCAATTTGTCTGCAGAGAAACCTTGTTTGCAGCAAATTGCTTTACAGCAAATTGTCTATGTTGCTGCAACTTGTTCAGCCAATTGTTTTGCAACAAATTGTTTGCAGCAAAATGTTTGCAGAAAATTGTTTGCAGCAAATTTGTTTGCAGCAAATTGTTTTAGCAAATTGTTTGAAATTTGTTTGCAGCACAATTGTTTGCAGAAAATTAGCAGAAAATTGTTTGCAGCAAATTGTTTGCAGCAAATTGTTTGCAGCAAATTGTTTGTAGCAAATTGTTCGCATCAAAGAATTTGTTCGCAGCAAATTTGTTTGCATCAAATTGTTTGTAGCAAATTGTTTGTACCAAATTGTTTGCGGCAAATTTGTTTGTAGCGAATTTTTGCAGCAAATTATTTGCAGCAAATTGTTTGCAGCA
>JAECWX010000343.1:0-17862 GCA_018151165.1 Drosophila arawakana | reverse complement strand
TGAACTCTTCATTAATCGGCTACACTGATAAACAAAAGAAACGCAAAAAAAAGGCTAGAAACGTTTCGTCAGTTGCTAAATGCCCACAAAGCGCACAAGTTTGCAGTTCTTAAAATCGAAATAAAAAAAAAAAGAATTTCAAATCAGAAATAAATAAAATTCACAATGGCCGAGGAGAATGTGGCACAGAGCCAAACCAATGGTAATCTGGCCAAACAGACGGCACCGTCACCGGCAGCATTTTAGCCAACTCAGCTATAGCTTGAAGGCACCGGTGCACAAGAGTGTCAATCAAATACTGATCGACACCTGTGGCACCTTTCGAGCCGGACGTCTTACAGCCATACTGGGCCAATCGGGAGCTGGCAAATCCACGCTGCTCAGCACTCTAGCTGGTTTCAAAGTCAAGGATGTGTCTGGTCAGATACTGCTGAATGGACAGCCCCGAGAGCTGTGCTCCTTTCGCATGATGTCCTCGTACATAGCACAAAACTTTTACACACACAATCTGCTGACGGTGCAGGAAACATTACAGGTGTCTGCTGACCTGAAGCTACCTACAACCACGTCCTAGCAGCAGAAGCAGCCAATTTTGGACGAGATAATTGAGCTACTGAATCTGCACCCCTGCCGTCAGACATTGGTGCGTGACTTTTCTGACGGCGAACACAAGCGTCTGTCCATTGGCATCGAACTGATCACGAATCCACCGATCATGTTCTTTGATGAGCCCACCAGTGGGTTGGACAGTGTGGGCAGCTATCAGGTGATGTGCTACCTGCAGCAATTGGCCCATCAAGGCAGAATTGTGGTGTGTGTTGTGCATCAGCCCAGCTCCAGATTGATGCAACTCTTCGACGACATACTGGTCATCTCCAAGGGCGAAGTGCTCTATTCTGGGCCACAGATCGATATGTTGGATAGCTTCAAAGCAGGCGGCTATAGTTGTCCACAGTATTACAATCTCGGTGATTTTGTGCTGGAAGTGGGCAGCGAGTCGTCCAATCAACGCTGCGACGCACTGATTAACCAGAACAAGGCACGATGCGATAGTTTGCAGGGTATCATGAAGCCGGTAATCGATGAGCAGACGCTCATTAAGGGCACGGCCACGCCTAGCTAGGATCTGCAGCTAATACGACCCAAGGAGCAGGTCAGTTTCTGGTATCAGCTGCGTGTGCTGCTCAAGCGACATCTGATCTCCATGTCCAGGGATATGATGGCTGTGCAGCTGCGTGTGATCATGCACATTGTGGTGGCGCTGCTGCTGGGCGTCGTCTACTGGCAGATTGGCAATGATGCTGCTAAGATCTTCAGCTATGTCTCCTGTTTGTTCTTCATCATTTTGTTTGTATTCCTTGGCAATGCAATGCCCTCCATACTGCTCTGCCTGCAGGACTCCCCGGTGTTTATACGCGAGTACTACAATGGCTGCTACTCACTGCGGGCTTACTTTATATCCAAGGTTCTGGCGGATTTGCCACTGCAGCTCACTTGTCCAACATTGTTTATTAGCATCAGTTACTTTATGACGGGTCAACCGGCGGAATTCAATCGCTTTGCCATGGCCTGGAGCATCTGTGTGTTGACTGCTTTTATAGGCCATTTCATTGGTGTAATTTGTGGCACTATGTGCACCATACAAGTGGCCATGTTCATAGTGCCCGCTGTGTCCATACCGTTTCTGCTCTTCTCCGGTTTCTTTATACGCATGCGTGAATTGTCCTGGTTCCTGCGTCCGCTCTGTGATTTCTCCTACTTTCGTTATGTCTTCGAGGGTCTCATGCGTGCCATTTATGGCTATGATCGCGGTGAGCTGCCTTGTCAGACGGATTTCTGCTTGTTCAATTCATCCGAGAAGTTTCTCAGTGATTTCGATATGTCTGGCAATGCATTGAGCTGGGATCTACCAATGCTGGCACTAATGCTGCTACTCTTATTAATCGGATTCAATATTACCCTGCATGTGTCTATTAAACGTGCGCTATAGAAAACTGGTTTCATGTTACGATTACAATTACACAATACTTATTTTTGGTATCTACTCTGTGGTATAATAAAGCGTCTCTCTATAATGTAGACGTATTCAGTATGAATATGTCACTATATACCTATACAAATTGTAAGCTACGTAAGAGTAGATATAAATTTATGTTAAGTAATTCTTACAGTAATGGTCAATCTATTAGTACAAACCTGAAGCCTGAACATTCTGGTTATGTTTTTTTTTTGTGAATTACTTTAAGACATGAAGTATAATGCTGGAAAATATACCCAATTATAACGTTTAAAATGACTTGTTAATTTTTTTTAATCTTCTTTTCTAGAGGACATGGTGTTTGAAGTAAAGTAGGAGTAACGATCTTTTGTTAGGGAATCTTTACAAACTTTTAACCTTAAAGATTATGGTCGGAAAGGGTGAAGAACGCGAGTGTCGATTACCAGCTTAGACCTCGCTTCTTTTCAGTATACATTGATGCGACTTATGACAATTTTGTTTTGTTTTTTTTTATTCGGTTGAGTTAACATAATGTGAATTAGTTTCCGATAGGAATCCTAAAATTTTAAAAGTTTATAGCAGAGCTATTGTGTAATGGCAACAAACCCCCCCATCCCGAACTGAGCTAAGGGTACCAGAGGATTCCACCGCCTGTCTCTCAATAGCCCGAAGGCCAAGAATTATCATTTCCGTATTGACTTCTTGCTCGCTAAGTTGCTACGATTGTTTTGCACGCAAGAAGTCCAAATTGTATAATATGAACTTTCGTGGTTCTAACATTTTGGCGACCCCATGCGAGGCAAGAGCAACACGGTTGCCACATAAAACATTTGGCATATTGCTTTCGTATGCGGGCACTACACGTGAAGCTAATATAAAATTACAATTAGATAAATGCGAATTCATGAAAAAAGAAACTGAATTCCTAGGACACATAATAACGACAGAAGGAATATAACCAAACCCAACAAAAATCTCTTCCATACAACATTTTCCAATACTAAAAACACCCACCTAAGAAATAAAATCGTTTTTAGGTCTTTGTGGTTATTACAAAAAATTTCCTAGTTTTGCACACGTTGTAAAGCCAATGACTTTAAAATTAAAGAAAGCTGCAACTATAAATATAAAAGAACCAAATTACATTTCTGCTTTTGAAAAATTAAAATTACTTATAACAATATTAGTTAATCCGAATTTCGAAAAACCATTTTGTCTTACAACTGATGCCAGCAACATAGCTATTGGAGCTGTTGTCTCAAAATCAAAAACCAATTTGTTTCGCAAGTAGAACTATAAATGAACACGAAATTAATTATGCACCAATTGAAATAAAACTTTTAGCCATCGTTTGGGCAACAAAATATCTCCGATCTTATCTCTACGGTAGAAAATTCAAGATTCCCACAAACCCCTAGTTTGGCTTAATAATATCAAAGAACCAAATACGAAACTACAACGCTGGAAAATAAAATTAAATGAATTTGATTATCACATTAAATATGTACCAGGCAAAGAAAACTATGTTGCAGATGCTTTATCTAGAATTAAAACTGAAGAAAACTTATTAGAAGAAACTTCCGATGTAACAGCAGCAACAATCCACAGCGCTCAAGAAGATAACCACTATTACATTTCACTCACAGAAAGACCCATCAATTATTTTAAAACACAAATAGAATTTGTAAAAGGTAACTCAAATAACGTAAACGTCATTAATAGATGTTTTTCATCTATTTGTGTTATATTTTCTGTTTGTTTAAATGGGTTTGTGGATTTAGATCTTACTAAAGGTGATTCCCTATATCTAGTATCTATTTCAAATTCGGTTCTTTTTTCATTAAGTCTTTCTATTTGTCTTTTCTTATTTAGTTGTGTATCATACTCAGGTGTTCCTGCGTCAATGAAAATGTCTGCTGGTGTTCTACCAGTTGAATTATGTTTGGATTTATGGTTATAAGTGTAAAGTATTACTTCAAATCTGGTTAATTTGTTTTCATGGTTAGTGTCAGAATTAACAATTCTTAATTTTTCATTTACTGTTTTATGGAATCTTTCTATGTCGGAAATACCGTTTTTGCTAGTTGTGATGGATATATTTACGTCTTCTGACTTTAACCACATTTGTAGTGCGGAGCACAAGAAAGCTGAGTCTTTTCACTACCATGGGAGTACGGGCTCGATCGACTGTAGCCTTTCTTTCTTGTTTTTTTCTCTCTTTTGTTTTTAAATTTAATGTAAATCGTATTTTTAATTATTTTTTTATACTTAATTACATTAATTTAATTCATTTTTCGTGTTGTGTCGACTGTTAATAGTCAGACAGTAAATAAATAAATGTGATGATAAGGGTCGCAAATGAAAGCTACAATACCCAAACAGTACAAGTTTGTTTTTGTTTTTTGACACTTTAGGCCGTTCTTTCTTCATATAAAGGCAAATGTACAGGTAAAACTAGAATGTTTTAATACAGCAAATTTCTTTATTAGCTATCCTATCTGAACCACGGATACACGGATAGTACATGTCTAGGAAGTACATGTACTGACCAAGTTTGATTCAAATCGGACAATTATATCGTATAGCTCCCATAGGGCCGATCGGTCAAAAATACGCTCCAAATATGAATTAGTATGAAAAACTTTTGGGTTTACTAAGCTAAGTTAATCAAACTCACACATCAATATATAGTGACATATTCATCCCGATTATGTCTACAGAGTTCCATATCCCCAATTATAAACATACCCAAGCTTCACTTGAGAATGAATCCAACCCCCAATTATAAACATTCCCAAGCCTCACTTGAGAATAAATTCAACAATTGTAAACAAAGAGCCGTCTAGCCGGCGCATCTCCCCCAATCGATCAGCATCGATTGCAAATCACATAGTCAGCATAATTTTTGTTCCCAGCTTAAGCCGAGATAACGAACAACGCTTGGTTCCCAGCAACCAGCGGTGCCTTCCATAATGTAAACATTCAACAGAGCTTTCTTTATCATTTATTAAACCAATATCTGTTAGTCTTAAGTTGATATTGAATAAAACAAGTCGTGAATCAAAAATCTCGCTTCGTCTTTTATTTTTACATCAACGTTGTCGTTAGAGTGTGTCGCGACATTTATTCGATTCGATTAAACACATAAAATATTCAATTGGCGCAGCCGGTAGGATAACAATAAATAGATCCTGAAGCAATTCTAATCCTTTTTGTTGTTATCCGAAAACAAGTAAGAAAGGCTACAGTCGACGTGCCGACTGTATAAGACCCCCGTACTCCTTGTAGTGCGCATAGAAAAATACTTACAAACTTAAAAGAAGAAGCAGTAGACTGATTCATATTTTAAGATACAAATTTAAAAAAGATAATAGTTTAAATTAAAATTTAAAAAAGTAAAAAAAGTCATGCGCTAGCTGCAATCGAACCCGCGGTATCAGACACAGGATTCTCACATGTCGCCACTCTACCATATGCACCACACCTCAATTTGCAGGTACTGCTGATTATCTGCATTTACATATAATAATGTTTTGTTATAGAAAAAGAAAAAAAATGCCTGTCTGTGCCGGGGTTCGAACCGCAGACCTCATGTTTCTCTAATGCATGTCACATCACTTGGACCACAGCACTGTTGACAATGAGGACGGCTAAAGTAGATAAACATTGATTTACCACTTTTCTTCAAACACGTACATAAATTACAATTTTTAACATTTTTGACCAATTTGTTTCACATGTTGTAGTTGTCCGATTTGAACCAAATTTGGTGAAGTTACTTTTAATAATTATGTACACATTCTGTGTGAGTTTGGTTGCGATCACTTAGCAAATACTACATGTCTTCATACAAATTTTTTGTTTTTGACCGATTTGTCCTATGGGAGCTATAAGCTATAGTTGTCCGATCCTGATGAAACTTGGTGAGGATAGTTATAGTTGTACCATACACCTACTGTGTAAATTTGGTCACGATAGCTTTCATAGTTTCAAAGTTGTAGTGCAATGAAAACTGTTTTTTACAATTTGCGGGGGCGGTAGGGGGGCGTGGCAAAAATTTGAAATAAACTTAACCTGCCTGCAATATAGACGGACTTTCATTCCAAATTTGGTGGCTCTAGCTCTTATAGTTGTGCCGGTGTTCGAACCGCAGACCTCATGTTTCTCTAATGCATGTCACATCACTTGGACCACAGCACTGTTGACAATGAGGACGGCTAAAATAGATAAACATTGATTTACCACTTTTCTTCAAACACGTACATAAATTACAATTTTTGACATTTTTGACCAATTTGTTTCACATGTTGTAGTTGTCCGATTTGAACCAAATTTGGTGAAGTTAATTTTAATAATTATGTACACATTCTGTGTGAGTTTGGTTGCGATCACTTAGCAAATACTACATGTCTTCATAAAAATTTTTTGTTTTTGACCGATTTGTCCTATGGGAGCTATAAGCTATAGTTGTCCGATCTTGATGAAACTTGGTGAGGATAGTTATAGTTGTACCATACACCTACTGTGTAAATTTGGTTACGATAGCTTTCACAGTTTCAAAGTTGTAGTGCAATAAAAACTGTTTTTTACAATTTGCGGGGGCGGTAGGGGGCGTGGCAAAAATTTGAAATAAACTTAACCTGCCTGCAATACAGACGGACTTTCATTCCAAATTTGGTGGCTCTAGCTCTTGTAGTTTAAAAGATCTAGGTGTTCATACGGACGGACGGACGGACAGACAGACGGACAGACACACAGACGGACAGACGGACAGACGGACATTGCTATATCGACTCGGCTGTTGATGCTGATCTAGAATATATATACTTTATGGGGTCGGCCACGCCTCCTTCTGCCTGTTACGCACATTTCGCTTCTGACAAACCTAATAGACCCCTGTACTCTTTTTTAGAGTACGGGGTCTAAAAAGGCATATAAATAATAATAACATAAACAATTACCAATAAGACTAAACATCATCCATTCGACATCATAGTTCAAATGAGCAGAACAACACATCGCAAGATACTACATATTATGGCAACCATAATGACGGCTCTATCCGGGCCAGATGGCAACTACAGGCGCTTGAAGGCGTACTCCAACGGCAGCAGCAGCAGCAGCAAATACAATAAGAAGATCCAGACTATGGCCATGGAGCCGCCACACATCCATGTGTGGCTGCCTCCTTATTGTCCTGACACCTCTGCTGAATACTCTAAATGCCATTCTCATGGCACAGGGGAGGCTTAGCGGGACCTGAAATTAGAAAAGAAAATGATGTTACTCTGCTAATAATATTTTGAATGCTCACAGGCACGCAAACGGCCTGAAAGTACAAAATATAACATGGCGACAGCCCTGGCGGCGCCTCGCGCCCTCTCTCCACCCCCTCAAGGGTGGTGAGTGGGATCCAAAGCGGATCGCTTTGGTCACTTAGGGGCATCTTTGGAGAAGGTATCCCACACAGGCAATGTCCGGATATCCGCATCCTGTGGATTCTGGCCATACCCGTTCTCTGGGTCCAATTACATGACAGCTGCGTGGGACAGCACTCCACTGACAGATGGCTGCCATCTCCACGTGGTGGCAACTCTGGCGGTGAAAGTAGTGCAGCCAACAAGTAGTATCCCTCCAGATGCTACACCAATCATTGGATGACCAGATATCCGCATCCTGTGGAATCTGGCCATACCAAAACTGATTGGCCAAACAGCCAAACAACAATGACTGTGGCGTGGGACTCTACTGTCGGGTGGCTGCCATTTCCATGTGGTGGCAGTCCTGATGATGGCATCGCCAAGTAGCTTTAAGATGTGTATCCAACCATAAAATGGCCAAGATCCTCCTTCCACTGGATCTTGGCCATACTCAATCACATTGATCACATTGACCAGGCAAGCGACAGTGACAGCGGCGTGGGAGCTCAACGGATCCTCGTCTGATCCAGCCAGTGGCATCGTACCACCTTCCTGGTCATCCTCCGCCCACTTTGGTCGTACCTGAGGGGCGTGGCAGCATCCAGCAGACGAGCATCTGCAACAAATACGGGCAGATAAATACAAATGCCCAAATTCAGGCGACTTCTGTTGGCAGCGTGTTGCAACACTGTCAACATGACTCACCTGACCAACACCGGGCATCCTCCAGGATGCTCGTTTATGCATCATATGGCCAAAATGGCGCCTCCTGCGCATTTTGACCATACCGCCGTATTGCAGTAGCGGCGGCGGCAATGGCGACAGCAGCGAGGGAGGCAGTGGCAAATCCACTTGCACACCCGTGCACTGGATAAATTGCTACTGCCGCTTGCGTGGCATCCTCATCAGCGACTCTCCAGAGGCATAAAAGCGGCGATATCCATCAGCAGCAGCAACTACGGCACTTGTTTGGCAGAGCAACAGCTACCAGCGACATGGCAAGGCCAAGAAGAAGAAGCACATTAGTTTGTTTCACACAAAGAGTATGTATATATTACATAATACTTACCTGCCAATCCGTATGTAGATCCTCGTTGAGCATCGCATACCTGAAAAGAAAAACACACAAAGCTATCAACTGCAACAAATACGGGCAGATTGAAATAAATGCCCATATTCAGGCGGCTCCTATTGGCAGCGTGTGGCAACACTGCCAATATGACTCACCTGGCCAACACCGGGCATCCTCCAGGATGCTTGTTTATGGAACACTTGGCCAAAATTGGCGCTTCCTGCGCATTTTGACCATACCATTTCTCCAGTGGCGTAATGCAGCAGCGGCGGCGGCGATGGTTATAGCAGCCAGGGAGGCAGTGGCAAATCCATTTGCACACCGATGCACTGGATAAATGCTACTGCCATTGGCGCCTCTCCAGAGGCGTTAGCGTCGCTATCCATCAGCAACAGCAGCAACTACGGCACTTGCTGGCAAAGCAATAGCCACACAATTTCTCCAGCGGCGTGCAGCAACAGCGGCGGCAACGGCGACAGCAGAAAGGGAGGCAGTGGTAAAACCATTTGCACACCGGTGCACTGGTTAATGTGCTACTGCCATCTGAGTGGCATCCTCATCAGCGCCTCTCCAGAGGCGTAATGCGGCGTCATCCAGCAGCACCAGCAACTACGGCACTTGCTGGCAGAGCAGCAGCTACCAGAGACATGGCGTCCCAGACACGGCATCTGGCAGCAGCAACTCCACAGCAAGGCCAAGAAGAAGAAATACATTAGTTGTTTCACACAAAGAGTATGTTTATATTACACAATACTTACCTGGCAATCCGTATGTAGAAAAGAAAAATACCAAGTTAGTTATTATTCGCTATAATAATTATTTAAATAAGTCAGTTTAGCTCTTATCAGGGACGAAATGACACACACAGTTTTTTCTTGACGACTATAAAAATAGACTAAGTAGATAAATTGGACCATTTCTCTCACTTGACTCTATTTGCAATTACCTAAAAAGAATGAAACGAAAGTAGAAGAAGTAGATAATAGTATTTACATAGGACTCAATTAGCCTTTTATATGTTATTGTATAATTGTTGAATTTTTGTGTCTTTTATATATAATACTTACCTGTCGTTATATTTCCCTGCTTTTTAACTGTAAAATACCAGTTATTAATGTTTACGTGTAGTCAAGCACTGCCTCTTCTTTGTTGAAGGTACGGCAAAATTATTAGCCTGATAAGTAAACATGGACAATGTACATAGAAAATGTAAGAAAGCACGCACACTCTCAAAAAATCGATAGTTAACACTCTGTTAACTATCGAAATTGTACAACACTCTGCCCGAACAGATCGCTGTTAACTTAACAGTCGGCAGCGATTTGGCGGGCAGAGAATAATTTTAAATGTCAAATTAATGTAAAACACGAATACGAAAGACTCACTGTAATCCTGTAAGAGCGTTCAGCGACTGTCGAGGCGAGCGGACGTGTTGTGTGGCCGCGCGTCGGACTGGGAATCCGAATTGAAATTCTAAAGTCGAGAGTCGAGTGAGTGTGCGTGTGAGCGAACAAAGTCGAGCCGGGCCAAATGAAATTGTGTAGGCCGGCCGACTCCCAACATATTATATACGTAGAGAGCGAGAGTGCGCCCTTGTGGCGGACGATCCCACACACACAACGAGAAACACACATATGCAAATAAAAAAACGAGTGAACAATTAAACAATTAAAAACGGAGTTATTATTTTACAAAAAGAAAAATAATTTAATTCAAAAAAAAAAACAGTTGGCAACAAATTGACAAAATCCAATGAGTGAAAATTGGATTTTTAAACAGTGACGACGCAGCAAAAAATTAAATAAATTACTAAACTTATTTATTAATGCCATTAATTAACAAATTATTTAAATAAAACCTAAATAATTGTTAACAAGTGCAAAGTCCAATTTGTGAAAATTGGATTTTAAAACTGTGATCCCGCTAACCAAAAGCAAAAGCAAAAACGCAAAGTCACTCACAAGTGAAACAAACGCACACACAAACTCCATGTAAACTGAACGCTCAACCAATAAGTAAGAACATTAAAACCAATAAGAAATAAAAACGGGTGCAAATAAATATGAACAAATTAGTGACAATTTAACAAATTCACACACATTTAATTTAATTATATTAAATTAAATTAAGTATACAGCATTGCCCCACTTAATTGTTTTGTGTTAAGTGTATCTGTGTAAATGCATGTCCCCCCTATAAGTGTGTATAAATGTTGAACTATTGCAAATAGACTCCAGTGAATGTCAAACTTTGTATTAAACAATTTGACGCAAATAAATTAACTAAAAATGCAAAATTAATACACTTTTGACGACGTACACATATACATACATATATGGGTATACGAGTGCCAACATTTAAGTTAGAAATGACTCTCAAACTGTGAACAAGCAAAAAAGCGAATAACGACTAAGCAAGCAAAGCTGAACTCATAAAAGTGAAAATTCTTGACCCAGGACAATTTGAGAGCGTCGCTCCTTGGGAGCAACAACAACAACAACAGCAGCAAGAGCAGCAGCAACTACAGCAACAACAACAGCAATAGCAGCAAATACACAACGGGCACCGAGTAAAGCGAGTTCGGCGCCATCGCTGACGTCGTCCAACAACTCAAAGCTGGATGAATACTTTAATATACTCGTGTCTAATTTATCCAGCTGGGCCTCTACGGCAGAAAAAATCAATGCCGACAATAACAAAAGTGCAGCTATAATTAATTATATCCATGACTCGGATGTGGATATTATGGCACGGACTACGACTGCAACATCAAATAGTTCCTCGGCTGGCACACCCAACTGCAGACTCTCTCCCACGCCGTGTTCATTTGGAATGGACTACTGCGACCCAGAGGAGCTAAAAGAGGAAGAAGAAGAAGAAGATGACAGCAGCAGCAGTGGAAGGGCATCTGGCAGTGCATCGTCAGTGGCAACGATCAAGATCCTGCAGAAAAAGTTACCAATGCCTTCTCCAACTCCAGCAGCAGCAACTACTAAAGCAACAGCATTAACAACAACAACAATAACAGCCAATACTGAAGCAAATGCGACAACTACAGAAACAAATAATACGTATGAGGATAAGCGAACCAGCAATCCCATCATAAACGCTAATATTAAACGTTTGGCTATTAATTCTGGCCTTAAGCGCAAATGCAAATCCCAATACAAACGCAAATCTAAACGCAAGCCCTTCTCTTTTGACTATGATCCATCTGAAAAAATGATTACGGACATAATTGAAAGAATTGACCAAATTTTGCCCACCCTCTGAAAAAGATTACATCTGCAGTTACCCTTCCATTGCTGAACTTTAAAGCGATGGTGGCTCCTCCTGGAATGCTGAGTCCTGGGAGAGCATGTCACTGCAGGAGGAGGATACATCAAATGCCACTGCAAATACTGAATGCAATAATATGGCAGCAACTCATACTGCCAATATTATAACCTACAATGTTGCCCCAGCAGCTAACAACAACAAAACTAACAACAATAAGAAGAAAAAAACTAAGGAAGATAAAAAGCTTGAGAAACAACGAGATACAGCCACTACTGGATCAATTAAACAAAATAAACAGACGTGACTTTTTAACAAAATGTATGCCAAATGGCATAGTACGACTGCAATGCGTAGATGTTGACACTTATGACGCCATTTCTGCTGAATTGAAGAAAAACAATACGGAGCTGCATACGCATCAATTGCGCAAGGACCGCAACTATCGTATAGTAATACGCCACCTGCACACATCGACGCCCTGTGAATGGATCCGGACCCTGCTTATGGGCCTTGGATATAAAATACGATTTATCAGAGCAATGAAACATCGTTACACGGGTACGCCAATTAACCTCTTTGAGGTAGAAATCGAGCAATCAAAAGACAGAGACAGCTCAGTAATTCTGTCGCTTAAAAAACTCGGCAGCCAATGCGTCTCAATTGAGGGACAGAGACCCAGAATAGACCCTGTCCAATGCCATAGATGTCAGGCTTTTGGGCATTCTAAAAATTACTGCCGACGCCAGTAGTTAGAATATAGGCAACCAGGAATTCTTGTTTGTATGCGCCGGCTTTGGTGTAACCGGCAATAAACTCATTGATGAGAAAAAACCCACAGACCACCAGACTTCACGACGTGATACTTGAAAATGCTCATTAACCCTAGAACACTTATGAGTGATAAAGAAAAGGGACCGATATACAAAAGGATCACAACTGACCTTTGTAAAGAAAGGCAATAAAAAAAGGATCACAACTGACCTTCGTAAAGAAAGGCAATAAAATGTGTTAACAACGATTGACAGCGGACTCAATTGAAATGATCGGTACTGGCACACTTGTTTTGTCCTCAGATATTCGAGCGGTATGACTGCTTGTAAAACTCACCCCTAATACAGGTGGGCTGCACGTATACAGTACCTGTATACAGTAACTGGTTTACCCACCCTCCCGGTGTGCGCAACCGGTGTGCGCAACCGGATTACATTTATATTTATCAATAGAAAATAAAAAGCAGAGTGAAATTAGATTCATTTTCGTAGAGTTAATTCTGTTCGCTTGTTAAAAAATTTTCGCGCGGAGCGCAAAAAAGAGAGAGAAAAAAAGGAAAAAAAGAAAAAAAGAGAGGGAGAACAAGTAGTTAGAATATAGGCAACCGGGAATTTCCCTCCCCCCTCCGGCGGTAAAGCGCCATCTAGCGGTGAACACAAAATCAGGGAAATTTGTTAGCGCCATCTAGCGGTGAGCACAAATTTAGGGAAATATCTGAGGACAAAACAAGTGTGCCAGTACCGATCATTTCAATTGAGTCCGCTGTCAATCGTTGTTAACACATTTTATTGCCTTTCTTTACGAAGGTCAGTTGTGATCCTTTTTTTATTGCCTTTCTTTACAAAGGTCAGTTGTGATCCTTTTGTATATCGGTCCCTTTTCTTTATCACTCATAAGTGTTCTAGGGTTAATGAGCATTTTCAAGTATCACGTCGTGAAGTCTGGTGGTCTGTGGGTTTTTTCTCATCAATGAGTTTATTGCCGGTTACACCAAAGCCGGCGCATACAAACAAGAATTCCTGGTTGCCTATATTCTAACTACTTTAAGGCATAAGCTGAGGCTAAGGCAATTAATTTTCGTTTGCTTAAATCTCTTTTTCTTAAAAACGGAGTCTAAACATGTCTGAACATGTTGAATGTGTTACAGGTGTCTTCTGTTCAACCCCAAAATTAATTCTATATCCATGTCATTGATTTTATGACTACTGTCACTTTTAACTAATTTTCCTTTTTTAACACTGAATACTAATTACCTTTCTTTTGATCAAATCAGTTTGTTTTATAAATCGGGTCTTAACATGTTTGAACATGTTGAATGTCTTGCAGGTGTTCCCGATTCAACCCCAAATTTAGTTCTCGATCCACATGCTGAGTATGTCCCATGTCATTGATTTTATTACTACTGTCACATTTAATGTGTTTTCTATAATCTACAGAGAATACTAATCAAATTGATTTTGTAAAGATCCCCTCACCCCCATCCCTCTGCTGATGGACACGTCTGAACATGTTGAAGAAAGAATTAGTTTAGTATGCTTTGTGTCTACTATCCTTTTAGCCCCCATCCCCCCCAAAAATTAGGTATCGATAGGCTCAACAGATACCCCTTGTCGGTGATTTAATTTCTCCGAACATTTTCTCAAAGTTTCCTTTTTTCCTTTAATGTATGTCACCTGCATAACAATTAAATACTAGGGTCAACCAATAATGATTTTCGGATACCTCTGAAAAACAACCCTGATTGAACTTGTTGACGAACCAATGGTATAAAGGTAAAAATCGTCTGCTGTAGGAGTTCAGTTGGTGCTACGTTCAGAACCGATAACCGTGTTTTTAAAATCTTTCGAACTCTTTTTAAACAAAAACTCCTATAAACAAATTCAAAATTTTAAACATAAAATTGCTAACAATTTTAAGTTACCCGCGTTCGTCAGTGGAAACTATTTTGTTTAAAATCGAACATTTATTTATTAACAAAAAAAACATTTGTTGTTAAAATTTCAAACAAAACTAAAAACAAAAAAAACCATTAAAAAATGTGCTCCAAAATTGTGTGTGATATGTGCAACCGTGCTTTTGACGGGGTGGATGCTTTCGTTGTGCATTATAGCAAGTGCACCGGACCTGTAAACGCTTTTAAAATAATGATGCAGGCGTCAAGGAACCAAGATTCGAGTGATCGTCCCTCTTCAACATCAACTTTAGACGTCGAACCTACTACATCTGCCAGAGCCTTGAAAAGAGCAGGAGCCATAATTAATCAACCCGCTAAGAAAATGAAAAGCGATGATATTCATTGTCAAGTATGCAACGTTTCAATTAAAAGAAATGCATATTCGATTCGATTCGCTTCGCTTTCGCTGACGGACGTGTTTTACATCGCTTCTATTTCATTTCAAGTTTTCCTCGCTTAATTGCTCAAATTCGTATCATACTTCTGGCTTAATTCCTTTGCTACATTGTGTGCTACATCGGTTGTGTTGATACACATTGTTTTAATAAACTTTAAAGCCAATTTTTAATAATTTTGTTTTCTAAGCAACAACAATTCCACAGCCAAACATTCTGTTTACTTATTTCTGCGCTTGTTTGTCGCTGTGTAATTTGTTCTTGTAATTTTACGCCGTTGCTTGTGCTAACACTTTGTTTGTGTAAACATTCTCTCGGCGCTATCTTCGTGCTCTCTTCTATATTTACGCTCCCGTCGCGCTCTCATCTGTTTTACCGCGCTTATCTTATTTTTGGTGTTGGCCGGTTATTCCATTTTTCTTGTTTTCGGTCGCCGCGCCCGCGCATTATTTGTTTTTGTGCATTTATTATTGTCGTAAGTAAACATCAGTAGCTTGCACATTAACCCTAGCTTGCCTTTTTATTTTTCAACTAACTTTTTATTTCAACAGTGCTTATTAGCTTCTATTTATTCCATTTTATTAATTCATTGCTTACACTAATTACCTCCACTATGTACGTCTGTTACAATTCAAATTGCCAGGTGCGAACAAATGTTAAGATGGGTTTTGTTTGCTGCTGGCTATGTGAAAATGTTTCACATGAAAAATGTGCAGGCCTCAACGGCCGAATTATTGACCTGATTGAGTCTAAATCAGGCTTAAAGTGGACTTGTGAAGCTTGTAGGGATGTCGAAAGAGACATTATGAGTTTCATGCGACACACTAAGAGAGGCTTTGGGGATCTATTTGGCAGATTTAAAAGTCTGTCTGATAGTTTTGCAGCTTTGGATAAGGAGTTTAAAGGCCTAAAAGTCTTAAATGATTCTCCAAAGCGTAAAAAGGCCAATTTTAGATTGTCGATTGGCCCTAACGAACTTTCAGTCCCTCATCACATACCCACAACGTCCGCACCTTCTCTAATAAATTTTTCATCCCCTTCTCCAAATATAATTGTTAGTAGTGATGACAACTTTATCTTGCCCACAGAAGTTGTCCCCACTCCCGAAGTAATTGTCCCTGATTCATTAGTTGTCAATACTGTTGCTGTTGGCGAATCAAGCAATTTAGTTGTTCCTGATTCGTTAGTAGTCAATACTGTTGCAGTTGGTGAATCAAGCAATGAGTCTATCAGAGCTGTTGCGGAAGCTATTACAGTGTCCGATAAAAAGACTCTCGTAGGTGTTCCACCAAAGAAACAATTATTTGTTTCTAGGCTTGCCCCTGATACCACATCGGATGATGTCAAGGCCTTTATTCAGGCTAAATCTGAAGCTAACATTACGGTGGAGAAATTTAAGTTCTCATATCATCGGGAAATTTCTTCATTTAAAGTAAGTGTTCCTGCCAAATATTTTAGTACAATTTGTTGTAAAGAATTTTGGCCGGACCATTTAATAATAAAGGAATATACAGCTAAGAAAAGAAATCGGACTCCGATTGCACTGCCGTCTAACCCTGTCCCGGCCTCTGATTCCGGAAAAAACTAACTTCCTCCCTCTCGTTTGCCTATCAAAATGTAAGAGGTCTTCTTAGTAAACTTGGTAATATGTATTTAAATAGTCTGTCTTTTTCATTTCATGTCGTGGCCTTTTCTGAGACATGGTTAAGGCCCGATGTTTTAGATTCAGAAATCCTTTTCAATAAATTCGCTATCTATAGAAAAGATCGTACATCCCGCCGAGGTGGTGGTGTGCTTATTGCCGTCGATGTTAACTTATCCTCGGAAGAAGTAACAATCGATGGCTCTGTGGATATCGAATTTGTTGCTATTAAGTTATGCCTAAATAACGTTAGAGTTTTCATTACCTGCTCCTATATTCCTCCTTCTTCTGACTCTTCTCTGTATTTATTACACTTTTCTGCTATTAAATCAGTTTCATCTATGTTATCTGATCGTGATTTTCTTGTAGTTCTTGGCGATTTTAATATTGCTGGTACTACATGGATTTCGTGTCCCGACTCTGCCGTGTTGACCCCCACGACTCAGCACGATTTTCTTGATGAGCTGTTTGGAATTTCATTGCTTCAAATCAATGCTATTCCAAACTCTTTAAATAGAATGCTTGATCTGATTTTTTTTAATCTTCTGAAAAATAAATTTGGGTTTTTTGAAATTGTTTTAAAAGGGAGAAGGGGGGGGGGCAGACCCCATAAAGTATATATATTCTTGATCAGCATCACAAGCCGAGTCGATATAGCCATGTCCGTCTGTCCGTCTGTCCGTCTGTCTGTCTGTCCGTCTGTCTGTCTGTCTGTCTGTCTGTCTGTCTGTCTGTCCGTATGAACAAACAGATTTCAGAGATGGTAAGAGCTACAAGTTCGAGCTTGGTGTCAAACGATCAGATATTTAGTCAGTCAATACAAGAATCTTTTTTTTTTTCGATGCCACGCCCCATTCGCCCACAATAAGCAAAAAACTGGACACACCTCGGAAAAAATTGGTGTTTTCGGCAAATATCTCAGTAACTATGGAACCTAGGATCACCAATTCTGGAACGGGAGGTTCCTAGCGACGTCATTGTTGCATTGCCATTTAAAATTTTGGACTGCCACGCCCACTTTTCCCACATTTGATAAAAAAGTCTGGAACCTTCAATGCCGGGTTTGGCGAACTTGTTCTTATCGTACAGTATTGTAGTTTTTTAATTCGTGTGGAGACTAACTATATTAAACTATACTGAAAGGCGCATTAAAATCGGACCATAAACAAGAAAACTAGAAGCGTTACAATATTGATAATTGAACGCAATATCAACCCATAGGTGCAAGCGAGATAGAAACACACAAGCACATGTTCGAACGTTTTCGCTGCCTGTGTGTCGGCAGCGCTGCCTGTGTGTCGGCAGCGCTGCCCGCGGTCGCCAGCTGCCG
>JAECWX010000342.1:0-18346 GCA_018151165.1 Drosophila arawakana | reverse complement strand
AAACGCCAAAAAATGGAAAACAAAAAGTTTGAAAAATTTATAATTTTCGAAATCATAATTATTTTGAGTTGAGTCAATATAAATGGTCATTCCATTCAAAATCGGTTGAGTTTTGATGGAGATAATAAGTCTAAAATCGTCTAGGATGACTAGAAACGCCAAAAAATGGAAAAAACAAAAAAAGTTCGAAAAATGTAAAAATTTTAAAATGTGGTGATTCCAAAATAGAGGTCTAAAATCGTCTAGGATGATTAGATACAATCCCAAAAAATGGAAAAAAACAAAAAAAGTTTGAAAAATTTATAAATTTTCGAAATCATAATTATTTTGGAGTTGAGTCAATATAAATGGTATTCCATTTCAAAATCGGTTGAGTTTTGATGGAGATAATCAATATCAAGGCTTAAAATGTGGTGATTCCAAAATAAGGTACAAAATCGTCTAGGATGACTAGAAAAAACGCCAAAAAAAAAAACAATATCAAGGAAAAAAAAAAAAAATTTTAAAATGTGGTGATTCCAAAATAAGGTCTTAAATCGTCTAGGATGACCAGAAACGCCAAAAAATGGAAAATACAAAAAAAAAGTCGAAAAATGTAAAAATTTTAAAATGTGGTGATTCCAAAATAAGGTCTAAAATCGTCTAGAATGACTAGAAACGCCAAAAAATAGAAAAAAAAACAAAAAAAAGTTTGAAAAATTTATAAATTTTCGAAATCATAATTATTTTGGAGTTGAGTCAATATAAATGGAATTCCATTTCAAAATCGGTTAAGTTTTGATGGAGATAATCAAGATCAAGGCTTAAAATGTGGTGATTCCAAAATAAGGTCTAAAATCGTCTAGGATGACTAGAAACGCCAAAAAAAATGTAAAAATTTTAAAATGTGGTGATTCCAAAATAAGGTCTAAAATCGTCTAGGATGACTAGAAACGCCAAAAATGGAAAAAACAAAAAAAAAGTTCGAAAAATGTAAAAATTTTATAATGTGGTGATTCCAAAATAAGGTCTAAAATCGTCTAGGATGACTAGAAACGCCAAAAAATGGAAAAAACAAAAAAAAGTTCGAAAAATGTAAAAATTTTAAAATGTGGTGATTCCAAAATAAGGTCTAAAATCGTCTAGAATGACTAGAAACGCCAAAAAATGGAAAAAAAAAACAAAAAAAACAATATCAAGGCTTAAAATGTGGTGATTCCAAAATAAGGTCTAAAATCGTCTAGGATGACTAGAAACGCCAAAAAATAGTAAAAAACAAAAAAAAGTTCGAAAAATGTAAAAATTTTAAAATGTGGTGATTCCAAAATAAGGTCTAAAATCGTCTAGGATGACCAGAAACGCCAAAAATGGAAAATACAAAAAAAGATCGAAAAATGTAAAAATTTTAAAATGTGGTGATTCCAAAATAAGGTCTAAAATCGTCTAGGATGACTAGAAACGCCAAAAAATGGAAAAAACAAAAAAAGTTCGAAAAATGTAAAAATTTTAAAATGTGGTGATTCCAAAATAAGGTCTAAAATCGTCTAGGATGACTAGAAACACCAAAAAATGGAAAAAAACAAAAAAAAGTTTGAAAAATTTATAAATTTTCGAAATCATAATTATTTTGGAGTTGAGTCAATATAAATGGTATTCCATTTCAAAATCGGTTGAGTTTTGATGGAGATAATCAATATCAAGGCTTAAAATGTGGTGATTCCAAAATAAGGTACAAAATCGTCTAGGATGACTAGAAACGCCAAAAATGGAAAATACAAAAAAAAAGATCGAAAAATGTAACAATTTTAAAATGTGGTGATTCCAAAATAAGGTCTAAAATCGTCTAGAATGACTAGAAACGCCAAAAAATGGAAAAAACAAAAAAAAGTTCGAAAAATGTGAAAATTTTAAAATGTGGTGATTCCAAAATAAGGTCTAAAATCGTCTAGGATGACTAGAAACGCCAAAAAATGAAAAAAAAAAAAAAAAAAAAAAATATCAAGGCTTAAAATGTGGTGATTCCAAAATAAGGTCTAAAATCGTCTAGGATGACTAGAAACGCCAAAAAATGGAAAAAAACAAAAAAAAGTTCGAAAAATGTAAAAATTTTAAAATGTGGTGATTCCAAAATAAGGTCTAAAATCGTCTAGGATGACTAGAAACGCCAAAAAATGGAAAAAAGCAAAAAAAACAATATCAAGGCTTAAAATGTGGTGATTCCAAAATAAGGTCTAAAATCGTCTAGGATGACTAGAAACGCCAAAAAATGAAAAAAAAAAAAAAAAAAAAAACAATATCAAGGCTTAAAATGTGGTGATTCCAAAATAAGGTCTAAAATCGTCTAGGATGACTAGAAACGCCAAAAAATGGAAAAAAACAAAAAAAGTTCGAAAAATGTAAAAATTTTAAAATGTGGTGATTCCAAAATAAGGTCTAAAATCGTCTAGGATGACTAGAAACGCCAAAAATGGAAAAAACAAAAAAAAAGATCGAAAAATGTAAAAATTTTAAAATGTGGTGATTCCAAAATAAGGTCTAAAATCGTCTAGGATGACTAGAAACGCCAAAAAATGGAAAAAACAAAAAAAAGTACGAAAAATGTAAAAATTTTAAAATGTGGTGATTCCAAAATAAGGTCTAAAATCGTCTAGGATGACTAGAAACGCCAAAAAATGGAAAAAAAAAAAAAAAGTTTGAAAAATTTATAAATTTTCGAAATCATAATTATTTTGGAGTTGAGTCAATATAAATGGTATTCCATTTCAAAATCGGTTGAGTTTTGATGGAGATAATCAAGATCAAGGCTTAAAATGTGGTGATTCCAAAATAAGGTCTAAAATCGTCTAGGATGACTAGAAACGCCAAAAAATGGAAAAAACAAAAAAAAGTTCGAAAAATGTAAAAATTTTAAAATGTGGTGATTCCAAAATAAGGTCTAAAATCGTCTAGGATGACTAGAAACGCCAAAAAATGGAAAAAAAAAAAAAAGTTTGAAAAATTTATAAATTTTCGAAATCATAATTATTTTGGAGTTGAGTCAATATAAATGGTATTCCATTTCAAAATCGGTTGAGTTTTGATGGAGATAATCAAGATCAAGGCTTAAAATGTGGTGATTCCAAAATAAGGTCTAAAATCGTCTAGGATGACTAGAAACGCCAAAAAAATAGAAAAAAAGTTCGAAAAATGTAAAATTTTTAAAATGTGGTGATTCCAAAATAAGGTCTAAAATCGTCTAGGATGACTAGAAACGCCAAAAATGGAAAAAACAAAAAAAAAGTTCGAAAAATGTAAAAATTTTAAAATGTGGTGATTCCAAAATAAGGTCTAAAATCGTCTAGGATGACTAGAAACGCCAAAAAATGGAAAAAAAAAAAAAAAAGTTCGAAAAATGTAAAAATTTTAAAATGTGGTGATTCCAAAATAAGGTCTAAAATCGTCTAGGATGACTAGAAACGCCAAAAAATGAAAAAAAAAAAAAAAAAACAATATCAAAGCTTTAAAATGTGGTGATTCCAAAATAAGGTCTAAAATCGTCTAGGATGACTAGAAACGCCAAAAAATGGAAAAAAAAAAAAAAGTTCGAAAAATGTAAAAATTTTAAAATGTGGTGATTCCAAAATAAGGTCTAAAATCGTCTAGGATGACTAGAAACGCCAAAAAATGGAAAAACAAAAAAAAAAAAAAGATCGAAAAATGTAAAAATTTTAAAATGTGGTGATTCCAAAATAAGGTCTAAAATCGTCTAGGATGACTAGAAACGCCAAAAAATGAAAAAAAAAAAAGTTGAATAATCAAAGGCTTAAAATGTGGTGATTCCAAAATAAGGTCTAAAATCGTCTAGGATGACTAGAAACGCCAAAAATGGAAAAAACAAAAAAAAGATCGAAAAATGTAAAAATTTTAAAATGTGGTGATTCCAAAATAAGGTCTAAAATCGTCTAGGATGACTAGAAACGCCAAAAAATGAAAAAAAAAAAAAAAAAAACAATATCAAGGCTTAAAATGTGGTGATTCCAAAATAAGGTCTAAAATCGTCTAGGATGACTAGAAACGCCAAAAAATGGAAAAAAACAAAAAAAAGTTCGAAAAATGTAAAAATTTTAAAATGTGGTGATTCCAAAATAAGGTCTAAAATCGTCTAGGATGACTAGAAACGCCAAAAAATGAAAAAAAAAAAAAAAAAAAATATCAAGGCTTAAAATGTGGTGATTCCAAAATAAGGTCTAAAATCGTCTAGGATGACTAGAAACGCCAAAAAATGGAAAAAAAAAAAAAAAGTTCGAAAAATGTAAAAATTTTAAAATGTGGTGATTCCAAAATAAGGTCTAAAATCGTCTAGGATGACTAGAAACGCCAAAAAATGGAAAAAACAAAAAAAAAGATCGAAAAATGTAAAAATTTTAAAATGTGGTGATTCCAAAATAAGGTCTAAAATCGTCTAGGATGACTAGAAACGCCAAAAAATGGAAAAAAAAAAAAATATCAAAAGGCAAAATTAAAATGTGGTGATTCCAAAATAAGGTCTAAAATCGTCTAGGATGACTAGAAACGCCAAAAAATGGAAAAAAAAAAAAAAAAGATCGAAAAATGTAAAAATTTTAAAATGTGGTGATTCCAAAATAAGGTCTAAAATCGTCTAGGATGACTAGAAACGCCAAAAAATGGAAAAAAAAAAAAAAAAAAAAAAAATGTAAAAAGGCTTAAAATGTGGTGATTCCAAAATAAGGTCTAAAATCGTCTAGGATGACTAGAAACGCCAAAAAATGGGAAAAAAACAAAAAAAAGTTCGAAAAATGTAAAAATTTTAAAATGTGGTGATTCCAAAATAAGGTCTAAAATCGTCTAGGATGACTAGAAACGCCAAAAAATGAAAAAAAAAAAAAAATATCAAGGCTTAAAATGTGGTGATTCCAAAATAAGGTCTAAAATCGTCTAGGATGGCATAAAAAAAAAAAAGATCGAAAAATGTAAAAATTTTAAAATGTGGTGATTCCAAAATAAGGTCTAAAATCGTCTAGGATGACTAGAAACGCCAAAAATGGAAAAAAAAAAAAAAAAAAAAAAAAAAAATCAAGGCTTAAAATGTGGTGATTCCAAAATAAGGTCTAAAATCGTCTAGGATGACTAGAAACGCCAAAAAATGGGAAAAAACAAAAAAAAAGTTCGAAAAATGTAAAAATTTTAAAATGTGGTGATTCCAAAATAAGGTCTAAAATCGTCTAGGATGACTAGAAACGCCAAAAATGGAAAAAACAAAAAAAAGTTGGAAAAATGTAAAAATTTTAAAATGGGGTGATTCCAAAATAAGGTCTAAAATCGTCTAGGATGACTAGAAACCCAAAAAATGGAAAAAAACAAAAAAAAGATCGAAAAATGTAAAAATTTTAAAACGTGGTGATTCCAAAATAAGGTCTAAAATCGTCTAGGATGACTAGAAACGCCAAAAAATGGAAAAAAAACAAAAAAAAGTTTGAAAAATTTATAAATTTTCGAAATCATGATTAATTAAGAGTTGAGTCTAATATAAAATGGTATTCCATTTCAAAATCGGTTGAGTTTTGATGGAGATAATCAAGATCAAGGCTTAAAATGTGGTGATTCCAAAATAAGGTCTAAAATCGTCTAGGATGACTAGAAACGCCAAAAAATGGAAAAAAACAAAAAAAAAGTTCGAAAAATGTAAAAATTTTAAAATGTGGTGATTCCAAAATAAGGTCTAAAATCGTCTAGGATGACTAGAAACGCCAAAAAATGGAAAAAAAAAAAAAAAAATTTGAAAAATTTATAAATTTTCGAAATCATAATTATTTTGGAGTTGAGTCAATATAAATGGTATTCCATTTCAAAATCGGTTGAGTTTTGATGGAGATAATCAAGATCAAGGCTTAAAATGTGGTGATTCCAAAATAAGGTCTAAAATCGTCTAGGATGACTAGAAACGCCAAAAAATGGAAAAAAACAAAAAAAAAGTTCGAAAAATGTAAAAATTTTAAAATGTGGTGATTCCAAAATAAGGTCTAAAATCGTCTAGGATGACTAGAAACGCCAAAAAATGGAAAAAACAAAAAAAAAGTTTGAAAAATTTATAAATTTTCGAAATCATAATTATTTTGGAGTTGAGTCAACATAAATGGTATTCCATTTCAAAATCGGTTAAGTTTTGATGGAGATAATCAAGATCAAGGCTTAAAATGTGGTGATTCCAAAATAAGGTCTAAAATCGTCTAGGATGACTAGAAACGCCAAAAAATGGAAAAAACAAAAAAAAAAGTTTGAAAAATGTATAAATTTTCGAAATCATAATTATTCAGAAGTTGAGGTCAATATAAATGGTATTCCATTTCAAAATCGCCAAAATTTGGAAGGAGATAAAAATCAAAAATGTAAAACTTTTAAAATGTGGTGATTCCAAAATAAGGTCTAAAATCGTCTAGGATGACTAGAAACGCCAAAAAATGGAAAAAAACAAAAAAAAACGAAAAATGTAAAAATTTTAAAATGTGGTGATTCCAAAATAAGGTCTAAAATCGTCTAGGATGACTAGAAACGCCAAAAAATGGAAAAAACAAAAAAAAGGTTGGAAAAAGGTAAAAATTTTAAAATGTGGTGATTCCAAAATAAGGTCTAAAATCGTCTAGGATGACTAGAAACGCCAAAAAATGGAAAAACAAAAAAAAAAAGATCGAAAAAAGATCGAAAAATGTAAAAATTTTAAAATGTGGTGATTCCAAAATAAGGTCTAAAATCGTCTAGGATGACTAGAAACGCCAAAAATGGAAAAAACAAAAAAAAAGTTGGAAAAATGTAAAAATTTTAAAATGTGGTGATTCCAAAATAAGGTCTAAAATCGTCTAGGATGACTAGAAACGCCAAAAAATGGAAAAAAAAAAAAAGATCGAAAAATGTAAAAATTTTAAAAGTGGTGATCAAAATAAGGTCTAAAATCGCTAGGATGACTAGAAACCCCAAAAATTGGAAAAAAAGAAAAGTAAAAATTTTAAAATGTGGTGATTCCAAAATAAGGTCTAAAATCGTCTAGGATGACTAGAAACGCCAAAAAATGGAAAAAAACAAAAAAAAGGTTGGGAAAAGGTAAAAATTTTAAAATGTGGTGATTCCAAAATAAGGTCTAAAATCGTCTAGGATGACTAGAAACGCCAAAAATGGAAAAAAAAAAAAAAAAAAAAAAAAAAAGGCTTAAAATGTGGTGATTCCAAAATAAGGTCTAAAATCGTCTAGGATGACTAGAAACGCCAAAAAATGGGAAAAAACAAAAAAAAGTTCGAAAAATGTAAAAATTTTAAAATGTGGTGATTCCAAAATAAGGTCTAAAATCGTCTAGGATGACTAGAAACGCCAAAAAATGGAAAAAAAAAAAAAAAAAATAAAAATCAAGCTTAAAATGTGGTGATTCCAAAATAAGGTCTAAAATCGTCTAGGATGACTAGAAACGCCAAAAAATGGAAAAAACAAAAAAAAGTTCGAAAAATGTAAAAATTTTAAAATGTGGTGATTCCAAAATAAGGTCTAAAATCGTCTAGGATGACTAGAAACGCCAAAAAATGGAAAAAAAAAAAAAAAAAAAAATGTAAAAATTCAAGGCTTAAAATGTGGTGATTCCAAAATAAGGTCTAAAATCGTCTAGGATGACTAGAAACGCCAAAAAATGGAAAAAACAAAAAAAAGTTCGAAAAATGTAAAAATTTTAAAATGTGGTGATTCCAAAATAAGGTCTAAAATCGTCTAGGATGACTAGAAACGCCAAAAAATGGAAAAAAAAAAAAAAAGCGAAAAATGTAAAAATCAAGCTTAAAATGTGGTGGTTCCAAAATAAGGTCTAAAATCGTCTAGGATGACTAGAAACGCCAAAAAATGGAAAAAAACAAAAAAAAGGTTGGAAAAATGTAAAAATTTTAAAATGTGGTGATTCCAAAATAAGGTCTAAAATCGTCTAGGATGACTAGAAACGCCAAAAAATGGAAAAAAAAAAAAAAAAGATCGAAAAAAGATCGAAAAATGTAAAAATTTTAAAATGTGGTGATTCCAAAATAAGGTCTAAAATCGTCTAGGATGACTAGAAACGCCAAAAAATGGAAAAAAATCAAAAAAAAAAGGTTGGAAAAATGTAAAAATTTTAAAATGTGGTGATTCCAAAATAAGGTCTAAAATCGTCTAGGATGACTAGAAACGCCAAAAATGGAAAAAAAAAAAAAAAAAAAATCAAGGCTTAAAATGTGGTGATTCCAAAATAAGGTCTAAAATCGACTAGGATGACTAGAAACGCCAAAAAATGGGAAAAAACAAAAAAAAGTTCGAAAAATGTAAAAATTTTAAAATGTGGTGATTCCAAAATAAGGTCTAAAATCGTCTAGGATGACTAGAAACGCCAAAAATGGAAAAAACAAAAAAAAAGTTGGAAAAATGTAAAAATTTTAAAATGGGGTGATTCCAAAATAAGGTCTAAAATCGTCTAGGATGACTAGAAACGCAAAAAAATGGAAAAAAACAAAAAAAAGATCGAAAAATGTAAAAATTTTAAAACGTGGTGATTCCAAAATAAGGTCTAAAATCGTCTAGGATGACTAGAAACGCCAAAAAATGGAAAAAAAAAAAAAAAAGTTTGAAAAATTTATAAATTTTCGAAATCATAATTATTTTGGAGTTGAGTCAATATAAATGGTATTCCATTTCAAAATCGGTTGAGTTTTGATGGAGATAATCAAGATCAAGGCTTAAAATGTGGTGATTCCAAAATAAGGTCTAAAATCGACTAGGATGACTAGAAACGCCAAAAAATGGGAAAAAACAAAAAAAAGTTCGAAAAATGTAAAAATTTTAAAATGTGGTGATTCCAAAATAAGGTCTAAAATCGTCTAGGATGACTAGAAACGCCAAAAAATGGAAAAAAAAAAAAAAAAATGAAAAATTAAAAATTTTAATTAAAATGTGGGTGATTCCAAAATAAGGTCTAAAATCGTCTAGGATGACCAGAAACGCCAAAAAAATGGAAAAAACAAAAAAAAAAAAGATCGAAAAATGTAAAAATTTTAAAATGTGGTGATTCCAAAATAAGGTCTAAAATCGTCTAGGATGACTAGAAACGCCAAAAAATGGAAAAAAAAAAAAAAAGTTTGAAAAATTTATAAATTTTCGAAACATAATATTTAGGAGTTGAGTCAATATAAATGGTATTCCATTTCAAAATCTGAGTTTGATGGAGATAACAAGATCAAGGCTTAAAATGTGGTGATTCCAAAATAAGGTCTAAAATCGTCTAGGATGACTAGAAACGCCAAAAAATGGAAAAAAAAAAAAAAGTTCGAAAAATGTAAAAATTTTAAAATGTGGTGATTCCAAAATAAGGTCTAAAATCGTCTAGGATGACTAGAAACGCCAAAAAATGGAAAAAACAAAAAAAAGTTTGAAAAATTTATAAATTTTCGAAATCATAATTATTTTGGAGTTGAGTCAATATAAATGGTATTCCATTTCAAAATCGGTTGAGTTTTGATGGAGATAATCAAGATCAAGGCTTAAAATGTGGTGATTCCAAAATAAGGTCTAAAATCGTCTAGGATGACTAGAAACGCCAAAAAATGGAAAAAACAAAAAAAAAAGTTGGAAAAATGTAAAAATTTTAAAATGTGGTGATTCCAAAATAAGGTCTAAAATCGTCTAGGATGACTAGAAACGCCAAAAATGGAAAAAACAAAAAAAAGTTGGAAAAAAGGTAAAAATTTTAAAATGTGGTGATTCCAAAATAAGGTCTAAAATCGTCTAGGATGACTAGAAACGCCAAAAAATGGAAAAAAAAAAAAAAAAAAAAAAATCAAGGCTTAAAATGTGGTGATTCCAAAATAAGGTCTAAAATCGTCTAGGATGACTAGAAACGCCAAAAAATGGAAAAAACAAAAAAAAAGTTCGAAAAATGTAAAAATTTTTAAAATGTGGTGATTCCAAAATAAGGTCTAAAATCGTCTAGGATGACTAGAAACGCCAAAAAATGGAAAAAAAAAAAAAAAAAAATATCAAGGCTTTAAAATGTGGTGATTCCAAAATAAGGTCTAAAATCGTCTAGGATGACTAGAAACGCCAAAAAATGGAAAAAACAAAAAAAAAGGTTGGAAAAAAGTAAAAATTTTAAAATGTGGTGATTCCAAAATAAGGTCTAAAATCGTCTAGGATGACTAGAAACGCCAAAAAATGGAAAAAACAAAAAAAAAGATCGAAAAAAAAAATGTAAAAATTTTAAAATGTGGTGATTCCAAAATAAGGTCTAAAATCGTCTAGGATGACTAGAAACGCCAAAAATGGAAAAAACAAAAAAAAAGTTGGAAAAAAGGTAAAAATTTTAAAATGTGGTGATTCCAAAATAAGGTCTAAAATCGTCTAGGATGACTAGAAACGCCAAAAAATGGAAAAAACAAAAAAAAGGTTGAAAAAATGTAAAAATTTTAAAATGTGGTGATTCCAAAATAAGGTGTAAAATCGTCTAGGATGACTAGAAACGCCAAAAAATGGAAAAAAACAAAAAAAAGTTGGAAAAATGTAAAAATTTTAAAATGTGGTGATTCCAAAATAAGGTCTAAAATCGTCTAGGATGACTAGAAACGCCAAAAATGGAAAAAAAAACAAAAAAAAAAATCAAGGCTTAAAATGTGGTGATTCCAAAATAAGGTCTAAAATCGTCTAGGATGACTAGAAACGCCAAAAAATGGGAAAAAACAAAAAAAAGTTCGAAAAATGTAAAAATTTTAAAATGTGGTGATTCCAAAATAAGGTCTAAAATCGTCTAGGATGACTAGAAACGCCAAAAAATGGAAAAAAAAAAAAAAAAAAGGAAAATCTAAAAAGTCTTAAAATGTGGTGATTCCAAAATAAGGTCTAAAATCGTCTAGGATGACTAGAAACGCCAAAAAATGGGAAAAAACAAAAAAAAGTTCGAAAAATGTAAAAATTTTAAAATGTGGTGATTCCAAAATAAGGTCTAAAATCGTCTAGGATGACTAGAAACGCCAAAAAATGGAAAAAAAAAAAAAAAAAAAAAAAAATAAGGCTTAAAATTTTAAAATGTGGTGATTCCAAAATAAGGTCTAAATTCGACTAGGATGACTAGAAACGCCAAAAAATGGGAAAAAACAAAAAAAAGTTCGAAAAATGTAAAAATTTTAAAATGTGGTGATTCCAAAATAAGGTCTAAAATCGTCTAGGATGACTAGAAACGCCAAAAAATGGAAAAAAAAACAAAAAAAAAAAATATCAAGGCTTAAAATGTGGTGATTCCAAAATAAGGTCTAAAATCGTCTAGGATGACTAGAAACGCCAAAAAATGGAAAAAACAAAAAAAAGGTTGGAAAAAGGTAAAAATTTTAAAATGTGGTGATTCCAAAATAAGGTCTAAAATCGTCTAGGATGACCAGAAACGCCAAAAATGGAAAATACAAAAAAAAAAGAGATCGAAAAAAGATCGAAAAATGTAAAAATTTTAAAATGTGGTGATTCCAAAATAAGGTCTAAAATCGTCTAGGATGACTAGAAACGCCAAAAAATGGAAAAAACAAAAAAAAGTTCGAAAAATGTAAAAATTTTAAAATGTGGTGATTCCAAAATAAGGTCTAAAATCGTCTAGGATGACTAGAAACGCCAAAAATGGAAAAAAAAAACAAAAAAAAAAAAAAAAATCAAGGCTTAAAATGTGGTGATTCCAAAATAAGGTCTAAAATCGACTAGGATGACTAGAAACGCCAAAAAATGGGAAAAAACAAAAAAAAGTTCGAAAAATGTAAAAATTTTAAAATGTGGTGATTCCAAAATAAGGTCTAAAATCGTCTAGGATGACTAGAAACGCCAAAAAATGGAAAAAACAAAAAAAAAGTTGGAAAAATGTAAAAATTTTAAAATGGGGTGATTCCAAAATAAGGTCTAAAATCGTCTAGGATGACTAGAAACGCCAAAAAATGGAAAAAAAAAAAAAAAAGTTTGAAAAATTTATAAATTTTCGAAATCATAATTATTTTGGAGTTGAGTCAATATAAATGGTATTCCATTTCAAAATCGGTTGAGTTTTGATGGAGATAATCAAGATCAAGGCTTAAAATGTGGTGATTCCAAAATAAGGTCTAAAATCGTCTAGGATGACTAGAAACGCCAAAAAATGGGAAAAAACAAAAAAAAAACCGAAAAATGTAAAAATTTTAAAATGTGGTGATTCCAAAATAAGGTCTAAAATCGTCTAGGATGACTAGAAACGCCAAAAAATGGAAAAAAAAAACAAAAACAAGTAAGAAAGGCTACAGTCGACGTGCCGACTGTATAAGACCCCGTACTCCCGTACTTGCATGTACTGCTGATTATCTGCATTTACATATAATAATGTTTTGTTATAGAAAAAAAAAAAAGAAAAAAAATGCCTGTCTGTGCCGGTGTTCGAACCGCAGACCTCATGTTTCTCTAATGCATGTCACATCACTTGGACCACAGCACTGTTGACAATGAGGACGGCTAAAATAGATAAACATTGATTTACCACTTTTCTTCAAACACGTACATAAATTACAATTTTTGACATTTTTGACCAATTTGTTTCACATGTTGTAGTTGTCCGATTTGAACCAAATTTGGTGAAGTTAATTTTAATAATTATGTACACATTCTGTGTGAGTTTGGTTGCGATCACTTAGCAAATACTACATGTCTTCATACAAATTTTTTGTTTTTGACCGATTTGTCCTATGGGAGCTATAAGCTATAGTTGTCCGATCTTGATGAAACTTGGTGAGGATAGTTATAGTTGTACCATACACCTACTGTGTAAATTTGGTTACGATAGCTTTCACAGTTTCAAAGTTGTAGTGCAATGAAAACTGTTTTTTACAATTTGCGGGGGCGGTAGGGGGCGTGGCAAAAATTTGAAATAACCTTAACCTTCCTACAATACAGACGGACTTTCATTCCAAATTTGGTGGCTCTAGCTCTTGTAGTTTAAAAGATCTAGGTGTTCATACGGACGGACGGACGGACAGACAGACGGACAGACACACAGACGGACAGACGGACAGACGGACATTGCTATATCGACTCGGCTGTTGATGCTGATCTAGAATATATATACTTTTATGGGGTCGGCCACGCCTCCTTCTGCCTGTTACGCACATTTCGCTTCTGACAAACCTAATAGACCCCTATACTCTTTTTTTAAGTACGGGGTCTAAAAAGAATATCAAGGCTTAAAATGTGGGTGATTCCAAAATAAGGTCTAAAATCGACTAGGATGACTAGAAACGCCAAAAAATGGGAAAAAACAAAAAAAATTCGAAAAATGTAAAAATTTTAAAATGTGGTGATTCCAAAATAAGGTCTAAAATCGTCTAGGATGACTAGAAACGCCAAAAAATGGAAAAAACAAAAAAAGTTTGAAAAATTTATAAATTTTCGAAATCATAATTATTTAGGAGTTGAGTCAATATAAATGGTATTCCATTTCAAAATCGGTTGAGTTTTGATGGAGATAATCAAGATCAAGGCTTAAAATGTGGTGATTCCAAAATAAGGTCTAAAATCGTCTAGGATGACTAGAAACGCCAAAAAATGGAAAAAAAAAAAAAAAAAATATCAAGGCTTAAAATGTGGTGATTCCAAAATAAGGTCTAAAATCGTCTAGGATGACCAGAAACGCCAAAAATGGAAAATACAAAAAAAAAAGATCGAAAAATTTTAAAATTTTAAAATGTGGTGATTCCAAAATAAGGTCTAAAATCGTCTAGGATGACTAGAAACGCCAAAAATGGAAAAAAAAAAAAAAAAAAAAAATATCAAGGCTTAAAATGTGGGTGATTCCAAAATAAGGTCTAAAATCGTCTAGGATGACCAGAAACGCCAAAAATGGAAAATACAAAAAAAAAAGATCGAAAAATGTAAAAATTTTAAAATGTGGTGATTCCAAAATAAGGTCTAAAATCGTCTAGGATGACTAGAAACGCCAAAAATGGAAAAAAAAAAAAAAAAAATCAAGGCTTAAAATGTGGTGATTCCAAAATAAGGTCTAAAATCGACTAGGATGACTAGAAACGCCAAAAAATGGGAAAAAACAAAAAAAAGTTCGAAAAATGTAAAAATTTTAAAACGTGGTGATTCCAAAATAAGGTCTAAAATCGTCTAGGATGACTAGAAACGCCAAAAAATGGAAAAAACAAAAAAAAAGTTTGAAAAATTTATAAATTTTTGAAATCATAATTATTTAGGAGTTGAGTCAATATAAATGGTATTCCATTTCAAAATCGGTTGAGTTTTGATGGAGATAATCAAGATCAAGGCTTAAAATGTGGTGATTCCAAAATAAGGTCTAAAATCGTCTAGGATGACTAGAAACGCCAAAAAATGGAAAAAAAAAAAAAAAAAAAAACAATATCAAGGCTTAAAATGTGGTGATTCCAAAATAAGGTCTAAAATCGTCTAGGATGACTAGAAACGCCAAAAAATGGAAAAAACAAAAAAAGTTTGAAAAATTTATAAATTTTCGAAATCATAATTATTTTGGAGTTGAGTCAATATAAATGGTATTCCATTTCAAAATCGGTTAAGTTTTGATGGAGATAATCAAGATCAAGGCTTAAAATGTGGTGATTCCAAAATAAGGTCTAAAATCGTCTAGGATGACTAGAAACGCCAAAAAAATGGAAAAAAAAAAAAAAAAGTTCGAAAAATGTAAAAATTTTAAAATGTGGTGATTCCAAAATAAGGTCTAAAATCGTCTAGGATGACTAGAAACGCCAAAAAATGGAAAAAACAAAAAAAGTTCGAAAAATGTAAAAATTTTAAAATGTGGTGATTCCAAAATAAGGTCTAAAATCGTCTAGGATGACTAGAAACGCCAAAAAATGGAAAAAACAAAAAAAAGTACGAAAAATGTAAAAATTTTAAAATGTGGTGATTCCAAAATAAGGTCTAAAATCGTCTAGGATGACCAGAAACGCCAAAAATGGAAAATACAAAAAAGAAGATCGAAAAATGTAAAAATTTTAAAATGTGGTGATTCCAAAATAAGGTCTAAAATCGTCTAGGATGACTAGAAACGCCAAAAAATGGAAAAAAAAAAAAAAAAAACAATATCAAGGCTTAAAATGTGGGTGATTCCAAAATAAGGTCTAAAATCGTCTAGGATGACCAGAAACGCCAAAAATGGAAAATACAAAAAAAAGATCGAAAAATGTAAAAATTTTAAAATGTGGTGATTCCAAAATAAGGTCTAAAATCGTCTAGGATGACTAGAAACGCCAAAAAATGGAAAAAACAAAAATAATAGATCGAAAAATGTAAAAATTTACGATGTGGTGATTCCAAAATAAGGTCTAAAATCGTCTAGGATGACTAGAAACGCCAAAAAATGGAAAAAACAAAAATAATAGATCGAAAAATGTAAAAATTTACGATGTGGTGATTCCAAAATAAGGTCTAAAATCGTCTAGGATGACTAGAAACGCCAAAAAATGGAAAACCAAAAAAAAGTTTGAAAAATTTATAAATTTTCGAAATCATAATTATTTTGGAGTTGAGTCAATATAAATGGTATTCCATTTCAAAATCGGTTGAGTTTTGATGGAGATAATCAAGATCAAGGCTTAAAATGTGGTGATTCCAAAATAAGGTCTAAAATCGTCTAGGATGACTAGAAACGCCAAAAAATAGAAAAAAACAAAAAAAAGTTCGAAAAATGTAAAAATTTTAAAATGTGGTGATTCCAAAATAAGGTCTAAAATCGTCTAGGATGACCAGAAACGCCAAAAAAAAAAAAGTTCGAAAAATGTAAAAATTTTAAAATGTGGTGATTCCAAAATAAGGTCTAAAATCGTCTAGGATGACTAGAAACGCCAAAAAAATGGAAAAAAAAAAAAAAAAAACAATATCAAGGCTTAAAATGTGGGTGATTCCAAAATAAGGTCTAAAATCGTCTAGGATGACTAGAAACGCCAAAAAATGGAAAAAACAAAAAAAAAAGATCGAAAAATGTAAAAATTAAATTAAAATGTGGTGATTCCAAAATAAGGTCTAAAATCGTCTAGGATGACTAGAAACGCCAAAAAAAAAAAAAAATGGAAAATACAAAAAAGTTTGAAAAATTTATAAATTTTAAAATGGGGTGATTCAAAAATAAAAAAACAAATCAAGGCTTAAAATGTGGTGATTCCAAAATAAGGTCTAAAATCGTCTAGGATGACTAGAAACGCAAAAAAATGGAAAAAACAAAAAAAATCGAAAAATGTAAAAATTTTAAAATGTGGTGATTCCAAAATAAGGTCTAAAATCGTCTAGGATGACTAGAAACGCCAAAAATGGAAAAAACAAAAAAAAAAAAAAAAAATGTAAAAATTTTAAAATGTGGTGATTCCAAAATAAGGTCTAAAATCGTCTAGGATGACTAGAAACGCCAAAAAATGGAAAAAACAAAAAAAGTCGAAAAATGTAAAAATTTTAAAATGTGGGTGATTCCAAAATAAGGTCTAAAATCGTCTAGGATGACTAGAAACGCCAAAAAATGGAAAAAAACAAAAAAAAGTTCGAAAAATGTAAAAATTTTAAAATGTGGTGATTCCAAAATAAGGTCTAAAATCGTCTAGGATGACTAGAAACGCCAAAAAATGGAAAAAACAAAAAAAGTTTGAAAAATTTATAATATTTTCGAAATATAATTATTTTGAGTCAAAAAATGGTATTCCATTTCAAAATCGGTGAGTTTGATGGAGATAATCAAGATCAAGGCTTAAAATGGGGTGATTCCAAAATAAGGTCTAAAATCGTCTAGGATGACTAGAAACGCCAAAAAATGGAAAAAAACAAAAAAAAAGATCGAAAAATGTAAAAATTTTAAAATGTGGTGATTCCAAAATAAGGTCTAAAATCGTCTAGGATGACTAGAAACGCCAAAAAATGGAAAAAACAAAAAAAAAGATCGAAAAATGTAAAAATTTTAAAATGTGGTGATTCCAAAATAAGGTCTAAAATCGTCTAGGATGACTAGAAACGCCAAAAAATGGAAAAAACAAAAAAAAAAAATGTAAAAATTTTAAAATGTGGTGATTCCAAAATAAGGTCTAAAATCGTCTAGGATGACTAGAAACGCCAAAAATGGAAAAAAACAAAAAAAAACAATATCAAGGCTTAAAATGTGGTGATTCCAAAATAAGGTCTAAAATCGTCTAGGATGACTAGAAACGCCAAAAAATGGAAAAAAAAAAAAAGTTCGAAAAATGTAAAAATTTTAAAATGTGGTGATTCCAAAATAAGGTCTAAAATCGTCTAGGATGACTAGAAACGCCAAAAAATGGAAAAAAAAAAAAAAAAGATCGAAAAATGTAAAAATTTTAAAATGTGGTGATTCCAAAATAAGGTCTAAAATCGTCTAGGATGACTAGAAACGCCAAAAAATGGAAAAAACAAAAAAAAGTTCGAAAAATGTAAAAATTTTAAAATGTGGTGATTCCAAAATAAGGTCTAAAATCGTCTAGGATGACTAGAAACGCCAAAAAATGGAAAAAAAAAAAAAAAGTTTGAAAATTTTAAATGTGGTGATTCCAAAATAAGGTTTTCGAAATCATAATGTATTATGGAGTTAAGTAAAATAGTCCATAAAATGAGTTTTGATGGAATACCAGATCAAGGCTTAAAATGGTGGTGATTCCAAAATAAGGTCTAAAATCGTCTAGGATGACTAGAAACGCCAAAAAATGGAAAAAAAACAAAAAAAAAACCATATCAAGGCTTAAAATGTGGTGATTCCAAAAAAGGTCTAAAATCGTCTAGGATGACTAGAAACGCCAAAAAATGGAAAAAAAAAAAAAAAAGTTAAAATGAAAAATTTTAAAATGTGGTGATTCCAAAATAAGGTCTAAAATCGTCTAGGATGACTAGAAACGCCAAAAAATGGAAAAAAACAAAAAAAAGTTTGAAAAATTTATAAATTTTCGAAATCATAATTATTTTTTAGTTAAGTTTTGATGGAGATAATCAAGATCAAGGCTTAAAATGTGGTGATTCCAAAATAAGGTCTAAAATCGTCTAGGATGACTAGAAACGCCAAAAAATGGAAAAAAAAAAACAATATCAAGGCTTAAAATGTGGTGATTCCAAACTAAGGTCTAAAATCGTCTAGGATGACTAGAAACGCCAAAAAATGGAAAAAAACAAAAAAAAGTTTGAAAAATTTATAAATTTTCGAAATCATAATTATTTTTTAGTTAAGTTTTGATGGAGATAATCAAGATCAAGGCTTAAAATGTGATGATTCCAAAATAAATTTTAAAATCGTCTTGGATGACTAGAAACGCCAAAAAATGGAAAAAAACAAAGAAAACCATATCAAGGCTTAAAT
>JAECWX010000341.1:0-18095 GCA_018151165.1 Drosophila arawakana | reverse complement strand
AAAACAATAAGAAGGTGTTTCAATTGGGCTATTGATACTAAAATGGCTATAGAATTATTATGAGAAAATGTTTCATACGACATAATTAATCGGCAAGGATACGCAACTTTCAGCATATGCACAAGTTCCAGACAAAAATTCTATCATACTTTACAACTTTACTCAAACAATCCGATTAAAACCACAGGGTATGACTTGATAGCTTTTATGGATCATTTCGATTGTGGTAGCAACATCTTTCCGAGGAACCATCAGTACCGATATTGCAGCTGGGCCAAATATTCATTATTCTGAAATTGTATCTGACAGATTCACCAACAACAATTAAAATAAATACAAAATACTAAAAGCCATACGAAAAACAAAAATGAGCCTGGGTGTGGAGCATAACATATCCTTATATAGCTGATCTTAGCGCTATATCTATTATTCTCGTCCTTGGTACATAAAGTTTAAGTTAGGAACCCTACAAAAGTAAAAGAGGCGCTCTACTCCCAAACATGGCAAAAATCACCATGGCCAAACAAAAAAAAAAAAAAGGGAAAACCCATCCTATTGCTAAAAGAGGCGAGGTCTATGATGTCAGTTGCCACTCGCATTCTCTACCCTACCCAACCATGATCCTTCCAAGACAGTTGAGAAAGATCCCCAAAGAGAAAGGCTTTCTATCCCATCACGTTAACATGTCACAGGAACGTAAAAATCTAACACATCATACAATTCATCGCAGAACAGAATAAAGACAGAATGATTTGTAAAACATTATAATCTTGAATTTATTACTAATTTTAAATCAGAAACAAGGGAGCATTCGGAAGTGAATTATATAGCGTTATCATCGTTGATCGACAGTGTGTTTTTGACATATTTCTTTCAGATTACATTTTTTTTTCTTAAGAATTCACTGTGTTGTTTCGTTTTTGTTTTCGATATATATCAACGGTAATTATTTATACATACATATAAGTTTTGTTTTTAGTTTATGACATTAATTCTTATTCAATTTTTTTTCCGAAAAGTTTACAATAGATTTAATTCAAGTGCGCTGAATAGTTGTTTACTTTGACAAAGCTTTATAATAATTTTTTTTTCAGGAAAATGAATGTATCTTGAAATGTTTGTTTTATGTTCTCTCTAATTTCTACATATTTTTCTTTCCTTTCTTTAGTGCATTTAATTTTCTTTTGTTTTATCGGTGCATAATAAGTTTCATTTTATTTTTGGATATTTATATAATTTTCCTAAATTTTTACAATTTTTTTTTTATTAAAAGAGAATTTTTTTCTTTGTTCAATTGTCTTTGTGCACTGTTAATTCGAATAGTTTTCATTACATTTTAGTTTTTTTACTTTTTGTTACTTTTTATATCTGTACAAAAATATCGCTTGTAAGTTAGTACTCAATATTGGAAAAGATTAGCAAGGTGACTTAGGTTAAGTCCACAGGTATTTCTGATTCACTGAAATCATTGTTTTATGCACTTACATGACAAAATTCCAACGTTGAAAGGCCTTCCATCGGTGGTGTCGTTTGATTTAGCAGGTTAGGTTAGTATGTTGTATTTAAATGTACAAATTATATTTTAAATGTAGTCACTCGTTTCGAATTGATTAAGACCACGAGTACTGATGAGATTTGCAAAGTATTTATTAAAGGCGTCCGCCGTTCAATATGAATGATTACAAACTAAATCTACAAAGCATAAATTCTTAAACACTAAGCTATGGTCATCGGCGACCCGCCCCCCCCCGCGGCGGCGCGCTCGTTTGTTGCTTTCACCCTGTTGCTGGCCACGGTGTCGCTGCCGCCGCTGTTGTTGGCAGCCCACCGGCAAAGTCTGCAGCCTCAGTGCAGAATGTTATCTTACTCCGCGGATGGATGTTATGCAAGAATGTTGCAAAACGCCGACTTTACTCCACGAATCGGTGGTTTTGTTTTTGAAAACAAAATAATGTCTCTAGTTTCTCGAAGTCCACCAAACTCTCAGTCAGTGGAGAAATCTACAAGTTTATGTCGAATTTGTCAGCAAGACATGAACAACACTCAGCAGTGTTATTGCACGCCTTGTACACATAACTTCCATAAACTTTGTTTGGAACAGTGGCTTGAACACCATTTAGAATGTCCTGAATGTAATGCAGAAATAAATCCTGCAAATATAAAATTGGTTATCGGCAACTGCTCGCCGGCTCCAAAGCAAACTGCTGCATCAGCAGCGCCATCAAGTTCAAGAATGGTTACCCGAAATTTATCCAAATCCTTGAACCAAAATCGTAACGTTATCATTCCTAATCCCCCTGAAAGGTCAATGGAAGGTAGTGATGTAGTGACTTCTGGGTTAGATGCAAGTCATAGTTCGAATCAAAATGCCAATGCTCCTCCCAGAAAAAATAATACTCGTCGTAGAGGTAGGCCGATTCGATCTGCCAATGCTAGTCAATATCCTGTCGTGGATTAATCTGCTATTCAACAAATGATCGAACAAACCGTCACGCGAGTTATAGCGTCTTCGCGAATCAATTCTCGCCCTACAATAATTGAACAACGATCTTTCGCCCCAACTCCCGTTGCGTATTCGCCCAGTAGTTCGACGATTCACAACCGCAAAACGGCTGACATTATCCAAAAGTGGAATTTACACTTTGATGGATCCCCCGAAGGACTTGGAATTGAAGAATTTGTTTACCGGGTCAAAGTTCTAACTGAGGAAACTTTGGACAGCGATTTTATGGGCCTTTGTAAGCATTTGCATATCTTGTTTATTGGTAAAGCCCGAGATTGGTTTTGGAGATTTCACAAGCAAGTTGATCGTAATGTTTGGTCAGATATTTGTGCTGCTCTTCGTCAGCAATATAAGGACTATCGTTCTGAGTTTATGAGTAAAGAACTAGTCAGAGCTAGAAAGAAAAAACTGGGAGAAACTTTTGTACAGTTTCATGACTCGGTAGCATCCTTGATAGACAAGTATGGTCTCAAAATCGAGGAAGGAGAGTTAGTCGAGATTTTACAAAATAACCTGTTGCCCGAAATGCGTCACAATTTGCTCTACCAATCTATCGGTTCGGTTGGTCAGTTACGTGGTTTAGTTCAAATGAGCGAAAACTTAACAAAGGATTTAAATTGTCGTCAGGAAACTTTTTCTCGTGCGAAGCCTGTCGCTCTTCGTCGTCAAGTATGCGAGTTAGAAAACGCCTGTCCTGAAGTAAATGTAGAGGTTTATTCAGATTTATATGAATTCGAAATTGCCGATTTACAGAAAGCCCATGCAAACTTTACATGCTGGAATTGTGAAGAAAAAGGGCATATTTGGGAAAACTGTCTCCAAGATAGGAGAGTTTTTATACTCTCTGCAAGAGTATATTGGGTTTGTGCAAATGTATGTAACAGGCAGAAGGAGGCGTGGCAGACCCCATAAAGTATATATATTCTTGATCAGCAACACAAGCCGAGTCGATATAGCCATGTCCGTCTGTCCGTCTGTCTGTCTGTCCGTATGAACAAACAGATTTCAGAGATGGTAAGAGCTACAAGTTCGAGCTTGGTGTCAAACGATCAGATATTTAGTCAGTCAATACAACAATCTTTTTTTTTCGATGCCACGCCCCATTCGCCCACAATAAGCAAAAAACTGGACACACCTCGGAAAAAATTGGTGTTTTCGGCAAATGTCTCAGTAACTATGGCACCTAGGATCACCAATTCTGGAACGGGAGGTTCGTAGCGACGGCACAGTTGCATTGCCACTTAAAATTTTGGACTGCCACGCCCACTTTTCCCACATTTGATAAAAAAGGCTGGAACCTTCAATGCCGGGTTTGGCGAACTTGTTCGTATCGTACAGTATTGTAATTATATAATTCGTGTGGAGACTAACTATATTAAACTATCCTGAAAGGCGCATTACAATTGGACTATAAACAAGAAAACTAGAAGCGTTACAATATTGATAATTGAATGCAATATCAACCCATAGGTGCAAGCGAGATAGAAACACACAAGCACATGTTCGAACGTTTTCGCTGCCTGTGTGTCGGCAGCGCTGCCCGCGGTCGCTGGCTGCGCTGAATACACACATACATACATACATATTTGCATCATATACACATTGTCAAACGTATGTGTATTCGAATACAAGCAAACAGATGTGTGTTTGATTATGCTTAGATTGTTTTTGTTTCAACGTGTTTTAATGCAAGTAATTCACATTGTAATATCTCGATACCGATTTTAATAAGTTAATCGGGACAAATGCAGAGAGTATTATACGGTCGGGCGCCCTCGACTGTACTTTTCTTTCTTGTTTGTTATGGATGTGGTACTCCCAATGTATATAAGTCACAGTGTACAAAATGTATCCGTAGGCAGACGGAAAACCGACAGAAGGGAGCATCCAACAACAGTCGGATGCCCCCAAAGGTGTAGACACCGTGACAGAAAAAGTTTGTTTAAAACATAGCACTGCTAAAAAGGGAACGTGTTCCAATGAACAAGGCACACCTAGAGTAGATTTACGTTTTCTTCGTCCTGAAGAAAAACTTGAAAAATATTTTGATGTAAGAAACAGAATATTTAATAAAGTAGGTTCTGTAAAAAATAAGCGTATTATGAGGTTGAAAAATGATTGTAGTAATATTAAGAAAAGTCGTAATTTGTTAGTTTCTACTACAGAAGTATCGTTTTTGGAATTTACTAAATTAGGTGTGTTAGATACTGGTGCAAATATAAGTTGTATAGGATCAACATTGGCACAAACCGATTTTTCTAATTGTCCTTTCTTTAAGCCTATCAAATCGAGTGCGAAAACTGCTGATGGTAATATTCAATCAGTAATTGGAATTTTAAAAATTGATATGAAATACCAATCTATTTCTAAACCCATGACATTGAATGTCATACCCACAATCAAGCAAGAATTAATTCTTGGCCATGATTTTTGGAAAATATTCACTTTAGCTCCAAACGTCATTAATACTTTGGAGGTCGACACAAATAATAGAGATGGGGGCGACCCAGATAAATATCCGTTAAGTAGCGCTCAATTGCAACAACTTAACGCAGTAAAGCAACTGTTTCCAGATGCTGCTCAAAAATTGGGACGTACTGCTTTAATACGTCACCATATTGATGTAGGAGACGCTATGCCGGTATTGTATGCAGAAATCGATCGTATGTTAGATCTTGGTGTCATCGAGCCATCCACCAGCGCTTGGAGTTCTCCAATGAGGCTTGTTGTAAAGCCAAATAAAGTTCGACTTTGTTTGGACGCGCGAAAACTTAATGATGCAACCAAGAAAGATGCCTATCCACTGCCAAGCATCGATGGTATATTTTCTAGGTTGCCGAAGGCAAATATCATTTCAAAACTTGATCTGAAAGATGCTTATTGGCAGATTGAACTTTCTGAAGAATCAAAGCCGCTCACTGCATTTACTGTTCCAGGAAGGCCGCTTTATCAATTTAAGGTCATGCCATTTGGTCTGTGCAATGCACCCTCCACCATGTGTAGGCTAATTGATGAAATAATTCCGCCAGATCTTCGACACTACGTATTTGGTTATTTGGTTAAGATATTGATTAGAATAGCCGAACAGTTAAGAAAAGCCAACTTGACGTTAAATGTCGCAAAAAGCCATTTTGCCGTTACTAAAGTTAACTATCTCGGTTATGTTATTGGTAGCGGAGGGATATGTACCGATCCTGATAAGGTTGCGTGTATTCAGAATTGGCCATCTCCAAGAAATCTTAAACAAGTAAGAGGTTTTTTAGGCGTGTGGTTGGTATCGTCGCTTTATAAATAATTTTGCTGATTTAGCTTGTCCAATAACCGATGTTTTGTCGTCCAAGAAAAAGTTTGTTTGGACACCGGAAGCTCAAGTGGCCATGGAAAAACTGAAGTCGGTCTTAACGTCTTCCCCAGTGCTACAAAATCCAAATTTTGATGAAAAATTCTTTTTGCATTGCGATGCCAGTGATTATGGAATTGGTGCCGTCTTAGTATAGTACAGCTGTCTCCCGAAAAGGAAGAGAAACCAGTCGCATTCATGTCCAAAAAACTGAGTAGAGCCCAACGAAACTATAGTGGTACAGAACGCAAATGTTTAGCGGTGATATTAGCAATTGAAATGTTTCGTTGTTACTTAGAACTCCAGGAGTTCGAAGTTGTAACGGATCATTCGAGCATTCTTTGGTTGATGAGACAACAAAATGTTTCAGGCCCTGTAATCGATTTGAAGTCCACTGCTTTTCAGGAGGAAAGTTATGAACACCTGAAAAACAAATTTCAGCAAAACATACCTGTACATTCGTACTGAGCATTCGTCAGGAGACGAAGTACAAGAGAAATTGGCATGGAAACTTTGGGTGCCTAATCAACTTAAAGCCGACGTGCTGAAACAAGCGCATGATAGTCTGACGTCCGCCCATTCGGGTATGCGAAAGACAATTGAAAAATTGCGCAGAAATTTGTTCTGGCCTGGTTTAGCTAAAGAGGTGCGAGACTATGTTCGAAACTGTGTTGTTTGTAAAGAGTCCAAAGCTCCAAACTATACACTTCGCCCTCCGATGGGATCTCAAAGTCCTACTTTTAGACCTTTCCAGAGATTATACATAGACTTGTTAGGACCGTATCCAAAAAGTAAGCAAGGTCATGTTGGATTGTTGATCGTGCTAGATCATTTTAGCAAATTTCATTGGCTGCAGCCTTTGAAAAAGTTCACCTCTGATGCTGTTAGAGAATTCTTACTTAAACAGATTTTTTACAGCTTTGGTGTCCCCGAAACAATTGTTAGTGATAATGGAACACAATTTAAGGCTAACGAATTCAATGCTTTTTTGACAGAGCTAGGAATACGACATGTCTATACGGCTCTATATTCTCCACAAAGCAATGCTGCTGAGCGTGTAAATAGATCGTTACTAGCCGCGATTCGATCCTATTTAAAGCAAGATCAAACATATTGGGTTGAAAATCTTACGAGTATATCTTGCTCATTACGATCCTCGTTGCACCAGTCGTTAGGTTGTTCACCTTATCGTGCTCTTTTTGGATTGGATTTGATTATCCATGGTTCCGACTATAAACTCTTAAAGCAATTGTCCCTATTGGAAGAACCTCTAGTACCCCTATTTAGATCGGATTCGGATCGGAAATGAACGACAATATAATTTGCGCTGTAAGCCTTTACAGAAGGTCAAGAAGTTTTCCGCCGCAACTTTACACTCAGTAAATTTGCCCATAACTATAATGCTAAGCTTGCACCTCAATTTGTAAAGTCTAGAGTTAAAAAGAAACTAGGTAGTTCCTTTTATTTACTGGAGGATTTACAAGGTCGTGAAATTGGTACTTTCCATGCTAAAAATATAAAGCAATAAAACAATTTTAGAAAGCAAAGTAATTTGCCGCTAATATTCTGTCTAACGGTGGTATATTATCGGGTGGTGTAATGGTCGTCATATAGTCAAAGAATTTCAAAGATACAACCTATAGATACAAAACATGCAAAACGGTTGATCAATAGCAATAATCATTAAAAGCTTTGATTTCGTTGCACATTATCCGAAAGCTTTATCCGAGAGCTTTGACCCAGTTCTGCAACCGCAGCATAAGCTTTGGTTGCTGCATAAAAGCTTCTAAGCTGCGCACGCATGCTAATTATGTTGCTAAGCAGCGCAGCCAACTTTGCACATTGGTGAGAGAGCTGTGTATTTTTTCATTGGAATTGGACGCTATAAATTCTAATTGGAGGCCAAAATCGTTCTTTTCCGCCTTTGAAGCCAGCCAAGTCAGTGCTAGTGTCGTTATTAAAGTTCGAAGTCGGGTATTAAAGGTTAGATTGGTGCAATCCAATCTGTAAGCTGCGTTGGAGTAATCCGCAGCCATCGACGTACTTGGACCTTAGGAGGCCCACAATTTAAGCATATTGAGTTTTGCTTAATAAAAAGTATGCCATCGATTGAATATTTCTTTAGCAAATATCAGTCATATTAATCGGTTTTTTCGTTTCTCAGCCGGGGGTTGAGCATAATACGTTCGAATACACATACGTTTGACAATGTGTATATGATGCAAATATGTATGTATGTATGTGTGTATTCAGCGCAGCCAGCGACCGCGGGCAGCGCTGCCGACACACAGGCAGCGAAAACGTTCGAACATGTTCTTGTGTGTTTCTATCTCGCTTGCACCTATGGGTTGATATTGCATTCAATTATCAATATTGTAACGCTTCTAGTTTTCTTGTTTATAGTCCAATTGTAATGCGCCTTTCAGGATAGTTTAATATAGTTAGTCTCCACACGAATTATATAATTACAATACTGTACGATACGAACAAGTTCGCCAAACCCTGCATTGAAGGTTCCAGCCTTTTTTATCAAATGTGTGAAAAGTGGGCGTGGCAGTCCAAAATTTTAAGTGGCAATGCAACTGTGCCGTCGCTACGAACCTCCCGTTCCAGAATTGGTGATCCTAGGTGCCATAGTTACTGAGATATTTGCCGAAAACACCAATTTTTCCGAGGTGTGTCCAGTTGTTTGCTTATTGTGGGCGAATGGGGCGTGGCATCGAAAAAAAAAAGATTCTTGACTGACTAAATATCTGATCGTTTGACACCAAGCTCGAACTTGTAGCTCTTACCATCTCTGAAATCTGTATGTTCATACGGACAGACGGACAGACAGACAGACGGACAGACGGACATGGCTATATCGACTCGGCTTGTGATGCTGATCAAGAATATATATACTTTATGGGGTCTGCCACGCCTCCTTCTGCCTGTTACATACATTTGCACAAACCCAATATACTCTTGCAGAGAATATAAAAAAGAACAAGGAAGACAATCTAAACGAACCGCATAAACTTTGTCAATAACCCTAAACTGGAAAAACTGACAATTGAACTGAAAACTGAAAATTTTTTAGTAATTCATATTACTAATTAAATTTTATTTGCTTAGACACTACAATATCAAAAGTTAACAGTTGGTTTTTTATTCTTAGAAAATAGATGAAGCTTTCGAGTTGACGCTTGCCGAAGTGAGACCGTTTTTCTATCTATCGTTATCGATATCTTTAATCTGGTGTTGCCACACTCTTTGGTGTTGCCACAGCTACCCCCTCCTCAGTGGCTGGAGTCGTTGCCAGGTTCTAACTCCTTTAGAACAAACGCCGGCTTAAGACGCTCTGTTGAAACTGCAATTTCTTTGCCATTAATGTTAATAACAAATACTCGGTCTGTTGATCGTTTAACCACTTCGTATGGGCCAGTGTAAGGTGGCTCTAATGGTTGTCGAACTGCATCTGTCCTCAGCATAACGTGCGAGCAGTCATTCATATGCTTGAGAACAAACATACTTTTGCTAGAACTTCTGTGATGTGCTGCTGGCGCCGGTCGAACTAAACGCATATGCTCTCGAAACTTTTCGATTAAGTTCTTCGGGTGAATCGGTTTTGATAGATCATCGTAGAATTCATTGGGAAGTCGAACGTGGCTTCCGTACAACATTTCCGCTGCAGAAGTACCTAAATCGTCCGTGTAGCACGTCCTAAGGCCAAGCAGTACTGTCGGAAGAAGATCGATCCAGGATGTTTGTGGGTGGCACATGAGAGCTGCTTTAAATGAGCGGTGCCATCGCTTAATCATACCGTTTGACTGGGGGTGGTAAGCTGTTGTGTGTATACGCTTGCTACCCACCAAATCACTTAGAGCTCCAAACAGAGCAGATTCAAATTGAGACCCTTGATCGGTGGTGATAGTCTGTGGGCATCCGAAGCGCGCGATCCAATGTGTCCAAAACATCGATGCTACAGTTTCGGCTGAAATCTCTTTGAGAGGAATCGCTTCGGGCCATCTTGAAAATCTGTCGATCATAGTGAGGCAGTAGCGGTAGTTGTCAACCCAGGGCATAATGACTATGTCCAAGTGCACATGGTCGAATCGATTGTCAGGCATTCCGATCTTTTCAGGTTTTAAGTTATTATGGCGGTTTATTTTGGCTCTTTGGCAGGATAAACAATTCCGAGCCCACGATATAACATCCTTTCTCATCTCAGGCCAGACATATTTTCGGCGGATTTGTCGCATAGTCGATCTTCCGCTGGGATGAGACAATCCGTGTACCGAAGCGAATACGTCATATCGAAGAACCTGTGGAATATAAAGTCGCTTTGGATCGCCATTAGTGTCACAATAAATACTTATGTCGTTGTCAAATTGAACACGTTCTAGGCGGAGGGATGTGTTATTCTGCAGAAGCTCGACTAATTCGAGGTCTTCCTTCTGTGCGTCTTGAATTTTCGACAATGGCATTGTAGTTGGCATCGTTATGGCATTTACTCTGGATAACGCATCTGCCACTGTATTGTCGGATCCTGCCACATGCAATATGTTGGTGGAGAATTGTGATATGTAATCGAGGTGGCGAAGTTGTCGAGGTGATGCTTTCTCAGGCTTTTGAGAGAACGCATAGGTTATTGGTTTGTGATCCGTCTTTATGACAAACACTCGTGCTTCCAGGATGTGTTTAAAATAGCGTATGGAGTCGTATATTGCGAGCAGTTCGCGATCATACGTGCTATAATTTCTCTCAGTCTGGGTAAGTTTGCGAGAATAGAAACCCAGTGGTCGCCACGAGCCACTGACGTGCTGCTCGAGGGCTGCACCAATCGCCGCGTCGTTGGCGCAGGGTGCACAATGAGAGCAGCTTCTGCTACGGAACGTTTGCACAACTCAAATGAGTTAGTGGTCTCCAGTGACCACTCAATCTTTGGCTTGTCGTTTTTTTTGATGCCTCGACACATTTCACTGAGTGGAGCTTGAATCTCTGAGGCATGAGGAATACAGCGTCGATAATAATTGACGATGCCGAGGAATCGTCCAAGTTCACAAAGTGTATCCGGTTTCTTGTAGTTGACGATAGCGCTAATTCGATCATTTGGTGGTCGTATACCCTCGCTATTGATCATATAGCTTAAGAATTGTACTTCCGTCTTTGCTATTTGGCACTTATTGGCGTTAATACTTAGCCCGTATTGTCTGAGTATTGAAAGTACCTTCCGTAGGTGCTCCTCATGCTGATCCGGATCGTCAGACATTATCAGTATGTCGTCGATACAACAGTAGACAAAATCGACGCCTCTGAAAATGCTATCCATAAATCGCTGAAATGTCTTTGTCGCATTTTTTAGTCCAAATGGCATGAACAGGAACTCGATCAAACCAAACGGAGTGCATACAGCAGTTTTTTTGATATCTTCGTCAGACATTGGAATTTGATAATAGGCGCGGACTAAGTCGAGGGTCGTGAAAATCTTCTTTCCGTGAAGCTTTTCGGCAAAGTCGTGGATATGACCTATGGGGTAGCGATCGGGCACCGTGATTGAGTTGAGTTTGCGGTAATCTCCACAGGCGCGCCAGCCTCCGCTTCGTTTGCAGACCATATGTAATGGGCTAGCCCAAGAGCTCTTCGATGGGCGGCAGATTCCTGCTTCGAGAAGAAAGTTCACTTCGTCTTTGGCAACTGCGAGCTTTTCACCGGAAAGGCGTCTGGGTCGATCAGCAACAGGGTTTCCAGTGGTTTCGATATGATGCGATACGTCATGGATAACTTTTTCCGTGCTGTGTTTCGTTGGTGTCGTAGTCACATCGACGAATTGTTTCAATAATCCACGAAAATCGTTATTATTGTTTATTGTTGAAACAGATGTGTTTGGATTGCTCAGCATTGTGCCTGGAGTACAGACTTGTGTGGTCGTGTCGATGAGTTGCTTCGTGTTGAGATCGATAAGCAAGTTGTAATGGGCCAAAAGATCAGCTCCAATTATTGATGATTGGACATCAGCGATAATGAAAGGCCATTTGAAATCCCGCCGTAATCCCAGGTCAAGATCGTTGACGGTCGTTTTAATTTTAATTGAAGTTCGTGGAATCACCGACACCACTGAACCGGAGTCAACTAAAAACCGTGTCTTTGTAGTGCGATCGAGAACATGTAGACGAGGCTCATGCTGCAGGCTTCGTTTGCCCTGCAATGAGCTATGGTCGGTGCTGGTTGTCATGCAGCTGCCGCCCACCAGCGCTGTCGGCAGCTGCTTTAGTTTGACGACTTCCACTTAGAGCAGCCTGGGCGGCATTTGCGGGCCTCGGTGCCAAACTCTTGATGATACCAGCAGAGCTCTCCTTTGTCGGTCCCGGAATCACCTGAACTGTTTTGGGAAGGGCGTGTGCGAGAACTTGAGCGCGAGCGGAATGCTTTCAAGTTATTGACTTCCAGTTGGAGTTTATTTAAGGCATCCAGAATTGATTTCAACGACGAACTTGACTCAGAAGAGTGGCGAGATACAGCCTCTACGTCGATCGCATTTGTGGTTGGCGTTTGCGGTGATGAGGATAGCGCCGATACACCATTCGGAATAGCTGCTTCGAGCATTACATCAGCGGTCTTAGGTAGGCTGCTTAAATCGTCATCCGGACGGATAGCTAGTAGTGGTCGTATTGACTGCGGCATCTGACCAATAAACAGAGTGCGCAAAATGGAATCACATCCCGTGGCGGGGGCCAAGCGTCGCAAGCGAGCCAATGTCTCACTGGGCTTGAGGCCAGTGGAATCAATTCCCTGAAGTAGTCGTTGTAGTTTGACTTCTGAGGATTCGGCGATTGTGCTTAAAATTCGGCCTTTTAATGTGCTGTATCGATTGATTTGAGGAGGCGCTAAGATCAAATCCTCGACGGATTGCACTATGTCGTCCTCCAAATGTACTGCGACCAAATCAAATTGGTTGGCATCATCAGTTACGTTGCCAAGTTGGAATGAACGCTCCAGTTGTGCGAACCAAAGTTGCGGGTTCTCTTTGTTGAATTTAGGTACGTGGACGCGTTGCAGGTTTGCGCGAACATTTAGTTGTTGTGCCATTGCTTGGGATAATTCTTGAATGTGATTTTGCAACGCTTCCAGTTGCGCTTTAGTGTCTTCATCAGCCATCTTGTTGGTGCTGTCGAAGAAGGTGTCCGAATCTTTGCTGTCGTTGCTTGAGCGCAAATTGTACGGCATGAGTTTCACAATTTGTTGCAATACCAAATATATGAAAATGGCGCGCCAATTGAGGCGGCGTCGCGACGCGTCGGTATTTAGATTTTAGATTCACGACTTGTTTTATTCATTATCAACTTAAGACTAACAGATATTGGTTTAATAAATGATAAAGAAAGCTCTGCTGAATGTTTACATTATGGAGGGCACCGCTGGTTGCTGGGAACCAAGCGTTGCTCGTTATCTCGGCTTAAGCTGGAAACAAAAATTATGCTGACTATGTGATTTGCAATCGATGCTGATCGATTGGGGGGGATGCGCCGGCTAGACGGCTCTTTGTTTACAATTGTTGAATTTATTCTCAAGTGAGGCTTGGGAATGTTTATAATTGGGGGTTGGATTCATTCTCAAGTGAAGCTTGGGAATGTTTATAATTGGGGATATGGAACTCTGTAGACATAATCATCCAAAAAAATAAAATGAAACTTATTATGCACCGATAAAACAAAAGAAAATTAAATGCACTAAAGAAAGGAAACAAAAATATGTAGAAATTAGAAAGAACATAAAACAAACATTTCAAGATACATTCATTTTCCTGAAAAAAAAATTATTATAAAGCTTTGTCAAAGTAAACAACTATTCAGTGTACTTGAATTAAATCTACTGTAAACTTTTCGGAAAAAAAATTGAATAAGAATTAATGTCATAAACTAAAAACAAAACTTATATGTATGTATCAATAACAAGAAAGAATGCTATAGTCGCCTCGCGACTTTAGGATACCCGTTACTCAGTTTCAATTTGTTATTAACAATGGTGATGGATATAATAGCTTGGCAAACACAGAACATTTTCATAGAAATTCATGTTTAGAGCATATTTTCGACCGATCGGCCATATGGGAGCTATTTGGATCAAACTTGGTCAGTATATATATATGTGGATTGGTGAATAGATCCCTAGACAACAATAACAACGAGCATACCAACAACACCCAACGTAACCGGCAATATCCAGAAATCGGATGAACACAGCGAATTCATTCAAGAGGCGAATTCGCAACAATTATAATGAACACGAAGAGAACATACGCAGCGAAGAGGAAGAGTTAGTTGAAATTCGGCAGCAGACGGAATGGTTGAATTTAGCTAAGACGACGAAACACTATTTACTTCTTTTGTATTTCACCATTACTTATTATTTTGTCAAAATCCAAATAAAAACCCCCACATATATTTTTTGGCAGATGTATTCTGTGTGAGTTTGATTAATATAGCTTAGTTAACGCAAAAGTTTTCCATACTAACTCATATTTAGAGCGTATGGGCGTGTCAAAAAACAAATACAAACTTGTACTGCTTGGGTATTGTACCTTTCATTTGCGACCACTATCATTTCTCTAGCTCTTATAGTCTCTGAGATCCTTTTTGTTCATACAGACGGACGGACGGACGGACGGACGGACGGACGGACGGACGGACGGACGGACAGACGGACAGACGGACATGGCTATATCGACTCAGCTATTGATGCTGATCAAGAATATATATACTTTATGGGGTCTGCCACGCCTCCTTCTGCCTGTTACATACATTCCAACCATTACAATATACCCTTTTACTCTACGAGTAACGGGTATAATTACCGTTGATATATATCGAAAACAAAAACGAAACAACACAATGAATTCTTAAGAAAAAAAAAATGTAATCTGAAAGAAATATGTCAACTAAAAAAACACACTGTCGATCAACGATGATAACGCTATGTAATTAACTTCCGAAGGCTCCCTTGTTTCTGATTTAAAATTAGTAATAAATTCAAGATTATAATGTTTTACAAATCATCCTGTCTTTATTCTGTTCTGCGATGAATTGTATGATATGTTAGATTTTTACGTTCCTGTGACTTGTTAACGTGATGGGGTAGAAAGCCTTTCTCTTTGGGGATCTTTCTCAACTGTCTTGGAAGGATCATGGTTGGCTAGGGTAGAGAATGCGAGTGTCAACTGACACCATAGACCTCGCCTCTTTTAGCACTAGGATGGGTTTTCCTTTTTTTTTTTTTTGTTTGGCCATGTTGATTTTTGCCATGTTTGGGAGTAAAGCTCCTCTTTTACTTTTGTAGGGATCCTAACTTAAACTTTATGTACCAAGGAGGAGAAGTAGCAACGAATTTGCTACAAACAATTTGCTGCAAACAAATTTGCTACAAACAATTTCCTACAAACAATTTCCTACAAACAAATTTGCTGCAAACAAATTTGCTGCAAACAATTTGCTGCAAACAAATTTGCTGCAAACAATTTGCTGCAAACAATTTTGCTGCAAACAATTTTGCTGCAAGCAAATTGCTACAAACAATTTGCTACAAGCAATTTGCTACAAACTATTTGCTGTAAACAAAATTGCCGCAAACAATTTGCTGCAAGCAATTTGCTACAAACCATTTGCTGCAAACAAAATTGCTACAAACAATTTGCTACAAACAATTTGCTGCAAACAAATTTGCTGCAAATAATTTGCTGCAAGCAATTTGCTGCATACAATTTGCTGCATACAAATTAGCTGCAAACAAATTCACTGCAAACAATTTGCTGCAAATAAATTTGATGCAAACAATTTGCTGCAAACAAATTTGCTGCAAATAATTTGCTGCAAGCAATTTGCTGCATACAATTTGCTGCATACAAATTAGCTGCAAACAAATTCACTGCAAACAATTTGCTGCAAATAAATTTGATGCAAACAATTTGCTACAAACAATTTGCTGCAAACAAATTTGCTACAAACAATTTGCTGCACACATCTAAGTGCAAACAATTTTGATGCAAACAATTTGCTTCAAAAAATTGGCTGCAAACAAATTTGCTACAAACAATTTGCTGCAAACAATTGCAAATTGCAGCAGATCGTAGATTTTGTTCGATGTCGGAAATAACACAAAAATAGACTTCTGCAGAAAACAATTTAAAGCAAGTCGATTGCAAACAATTTCCTACAAACAAATTTGCTGCAAACAATTTGCTACAAACAATTTGCTGCAAAAAAATTTGCTGCAAACAATTTGCTACAAACAATTTGCTGCAAACAATTTGCTACAAACAATTTGCTACAAACAATATCCTACAAACAAATTTGCTGCAAACAATTTGCTACAAACAATTTGCTACAAACAATTTTCTACAAACAATTTGCTGCAAGCAATTTGCTTACAAACCATTTGCTACAAACAAATTTGCTGCAAACAATTTGCTTCAAACAAATTTGCTGCAAACAAATTTGCTGCAAGCAATTTCCTACAAACATTTTGCTGCAAACAAAATTGCTACAAACATTTAGGTGCAAACAATTTTGCTGCATACAATTTGCTGAGAACAAATTTGCTGCATACAATTTGCTGCATACTAATTAGCTAGAAACCATTTTCTGCAAACAAAATTGCTGCAATCAATTTGCTGCAAACAATTTGCTGCAAACAATTTGCTGCAAACCATTTGCTGCAAACAACTTTGCTGCAAACAATTTGCTTTAAGCAATTTGCTGCAAACAATTTGCTGCAAACAAATTTGCTGCAAACAAATTTTCTGCAAACAATTTGGTGCAAGCAATTTGCTACAAACCATTTGCTGCAAACACAATTGCTGCAAACAATTTGCTGCAAACAATTTGCTGCAAACATCTAGGTGCAAACAAATATGCTGCAAGGAATTTGCTGCAAACAAATTTGAAGCAAACAATTTGCTGCAAACTAATTTTCTACAAACAAATTGCTACAAACATCTAGGTGCAAACAAATTTGCTGCAAGGAATTTGCTGCAAACAAATTTGAAGCAAACAATTTGCTGCAAACAAATTGCTACAAACCATTTGCTGCAAACACAATTGCTGCAAACAATTTGCGCAAACAATTTGCTGCAAACAATTTGCTGCAAACAATTTGCTGCAAACAATTTGCTGCAAACAAATTTGCTGCAAACAAATTTTCTGCAAACAATTTGGTGCAAGCAATTTGCTACAAACCATTTGCTGCAAACACAATTGCTGCAAACAATTTGCTGCAAACAATTTGCTGCAAACTAATTTTCTACAAACAAATTGCTACAAACATCTACGTGCAAACAAATTTGCTGCAAGGAATTTGCTGCAAACAAATTTGAAGCAAACAATTTGCTGCAAACAATTTGCTGCAAACAAATGTGCTGCAACCAATTTGCTGCAAACAAAATTGCTATAAACATCTAGGTGCAAACAATTTGCTGCAAGCAATTTGCTACAAACCATTTGCTGCCAGCAATTTGCTACAAACCATTTGCTGCAAACAATTTGCTGCAAACAATTTGCTACAAACAATTTGCTATTTGCAAACAATTTGCTACAAACAATTTGCTACAAACGATTTGCTGCAACCAATTTGCAAACATTTGCTGCAAACAATTTGCAAATTTGCTACAAACCATTTGCGCAAACAATTTGCTGCTGCAAACAATTTGCTGCAAACAATTTGCTCAAAACAATTTGCTGCAAACAATTTGCTAAAACAATTTGCTGCAAACGATTTGCTGCAACCAATTTGCTGCAAAACAATTTGCTGCAAACAATTTGCTACCAAACAATTTGCTGCAAACAATTTGCAAACAATTGTTGCAAGCATTTTGCTACAAACCATTTGCTGCAAACATTTTGCTGCAAACAAAATTGCTACAAACATTTCGGTGCAAACAATTTTGCTGCATCAATTTGCTGAGAACAAATTGCTGCATACAATTTGCTGCATACTAATTAGCTAGAAACCATTTTCTGCAAACAAAATTGCTGCAATCAATTTGCTGCAAACAATTTGCTGCAAACAATTTGCTGAAAACGATTTGCTGCAACCAATTTGCTGCAAACAATTTGCTGCTGCAAACCAATTTGCTGCAAACAATTTGCTGCAAGCAATTTGCTACAAACCATTTGCTACAAACAAATTTGCTCAAACAATTTGCTTAAACAAATTTGCTGCAAACAAATTTGCTGCAAACAATTTCCTACAAACATTTTACGCAAACAAAGTTGCTACAAA